>VYZQ01044667.1:0-35701 GCA_013400655.1 Mystacornis crossleyi
GCAAGCAAGGAAACAACAAGGGTGGGATGTGCAGCTGCAGCCAGCTGCAGCCAGCTCCCAGTCCCACAGGGAACTCATCACCAGGGATTTCCTTGAGTGGTGCTCCTGATGCTCTGTGCACTCCAGGAACTGCAAGGGAGAGTTCAAATAAACCTGAAAGATAAATTAAATGCATTTAGTTATTTTAAATTCTAACTATTATTCTAGAAAGGAGAAAAGATGGATTTTTTTTTTCCAGGCAATTTTTGTTTGCTCATAATTGGCGACAGAGCCAAATACAACCCCTGCATCCCACAGCCTTGCACATCCACAGCCCTACAAAAGCCAATTTTGGAATGGAGCAGGAAGATATTCCTGCATCCCCTGAGACGAATCACATCTGCCATGCTGCCACAAAGAGAACAGGGGGATTTTTTTGTTTGGTTTGGGGTTTCGGTTTGTTTTTTTTTTTTTTTTGCACTAAACTGTTAATTTTGTTTATTACAATAGTGGCTAGAATCCAACACAGCTCAAGAATTCCTTTGTAGTGAATATGAAGTGTGGACAAACTACTATTTTTTGTGACTCAGAGTGTCAGTGAAAGAACCACTACATAATTTACTGGTTGGGAATTTTGGGGTTTTTTTAGGGCATTTTGTTTGTTTGTTTTTAAACCAGCAGGACATTCAGCCCTCTGGGCTGCTCACTAATCTCTGCATTTCAAATACTGCCTTTATCCCACAGCCACCGACAGCTTTTTCCTTTACCCTTTCTCATCCCACTTATCATTAAACTAATTGTTAAAACTGAAGAATAAGGGAAACTTTTGAAGAATTGGCCAATTAGTTTTTCCCCAAGACACTTCTTGAAACCGGTGCCTGCCATCTACTGGCACTTTTCTCAAAATGCAGCCAGTTTTAAGCCAAAAACAAGATCAATTTTTCCACAAGCTACTTAACGTTCCTCTTGCAACTTGTTTATTTCAGCCCCAGCAGAGGCACTTACTCTAAATGCTGAGTTGTGGTGCCGACTTTCTTTGCCAGTTGTTGATTGTATAATCACTTGATAGAGAACAACATTATTAAATTAGAGCAATGAACCTGGTTCCAAGCTGCTTTCAGTAAAATTGCCTGAGCCCAGTGACACTTACCAGAATCCCGGGATGAGCACAGTTATCCATGATGCTCCCAAAAGAAGGGATTCTGAAAGGCTCCCTGCTTCCCTGCTCTCTTCTCTCCCTCCATCCCTACAACCACAGCTCCCAACTTTTAATTACTTGTCCCTTCCTTCAGATTAACCAGAAAGGGCTGTGACTGTTTCCGCATGAGTTTATCAGAATTATTTTTAATCCACAAGAAGGGAACTATATTTCAATTAATATTTTCTTGGCTGAATCTTTATTCCACTTTAGCTTCATCTTCTTCCAGAGCTGACAGTTCTGAAGGCCTGAGTAGAAACACTGACAGCATTTTCTGAGGGGCTTGAGGAGTGCACCTTTCTTCCCGCCCCCCCCCAGTCATTTGATATCAATTTACTTCTTAAGTAATCTGTCTTCTTGCCAGCAGTGAAATGACTTCTATTCCAAGCAGTATTTTGATTCAGGCTGGCATTTTAACTTCATTCTCTAAAAGCCAGGGTTCAAATCCTTAAATGTTTCATAAACTCCTGACAACCATCTTCAGACGACTCCAGCCTCCCCCACAAGTGCCTGTTTATGCAGCAAAGAGCCACCAACAGGACAGTGACCCACCTCCTTACACAGGGCATTTAATGCAGAAGGCTCTGTACAAATCCAGCAGGCAGCTGGAGGGAAAAGCTTACAAAATAAAGAGATTTTCAGGGTTTTCCAAGTTTTCTATCTTCAAACACCTCCAAAGGGCCCACATCTCTAATGCAAGCAGTGTTTTGTCTCTAAAGGAGACCTTAGTCTGGAGCCTAAAAACACTTATTCTTAGCCTGCATCTCTAGTATAAGGTCTGCCTGCTCTGTGTGTGGTGATAACTCAATAGTCTGTAAAACTGCTATAAAGACAAGCCTTCATTTCTTTTTTTTGTTTGTTTATAAAGACCTACTGCACTCATAGAAGTATGATGGCTCGCAGCATGTGACAAAGCTTGCACATCCCTGGGTTCTGAACTCAGCAGGAATCACAGTCATTCTTAGAGGAAATTCTGCAGCCAGGTAAAAGAACATCTGGACAGGAGAGGTGTCCAGACTCACCTCAAATTCTCAGAGCTGGCAGATGCAGTGGCCACCCACTAGCAGCCCAGCCCAGCCCAGCCCAGCCCAGCCCACTGGGAAATCACCCCCTGCTCAGGCCAAAGTGATGCATTCCCAAACTTCCTCAATTCAACGGTTTTATTTTTCTTAAGAATACTTCCAGAGGACAGAGAAACACAGACAATTGACAACTCTTCACATTCAGTTCTTTCTCCAATCCTTTAAGAGAAAAAAACCTGCAAATTGAATCTTTTCAGTGAGTTCTAACACTGCTCTCAGCTCTGGCTAGGAGACAGTCCCTGCCCCAAGGAGCTCCCACTCTAAGAGAGTAATACAAAGGTGAGGGTCACAGGGACAAGGACGAGGAAGGTGACACAGTTTTCATGCTGCTGGTGCCATTCCTGGAGACTGGTACAAGTGTTTGTGCTGGCAGTCAGGGCGGACACCCTGAGGAGACCACACAGTGCACCTGGCACAACGTGTTCTCTCTGCAGGTGCTTGGAAGGGACAAGGTAAAGAAGCTCTCAAGAAAGTTTTCAAGGCAGTCCTGTGATGAGGAAGGCATTTTTTTCTATGTAGAAATTTTTGCCTATTTACATCCTTTTTTTTTTTTTTTTAAGAAGAAAATTAAATAGTTAATATGCCAAAAACACATTCTTCCAATCAGCTGAATTACAAAAATAAAATTTTCAGGAGATGTCTTTCTAAAATAAATATCAATAGGTAAAAATGGAAAATGGAAATAAATAAATACATGTAACCAGCTATCTCGTTAAAACACAAACAAGCCTAATTCCTTACTGAAAAATAGCCATGGAATCCTGATTAAAGCAGCAACTGTTCAGAGCATCCTTCTCCTCAGTAACAGAGGAAAATGAGTCCCAAGCAGTAAAGAACAGATTCATAATAAAAGAAATATAAAAGACTGTGTTCTTTATAGAAAAGTACAGAACATTTCCCTCTTTGCTGATCAACAGAGGCTAAAAATCAGCGTTCCATGATGTTCCCCAGAAGAAATTTACTGGTATTTCCAAGCAGAGGAAGGTCAACATTTTTTCTCTCACAGGATAAAAAAGAAAAGCAAAGCCCCGTCTGTGAACTTGATTGATTGTGAACACACATTTAGCCCCCTGATTGAGCAGGAAATTAATCCATCTTAAAAATCCCGAGCTGCTCCTTCTCCCCCTCCCCAAACAGCAACTCCCACGTGCAGAACCCAGACATTCCAGTACACAGGGACTGCTCAGCACAGCCAGCCGGGCCAGCTCCACCTCGGGCAGGACACTTTTACTGCTTGGGAGCACAAGCTGCACCAGTTTGGGATGGTCCAACACGAAATCAAGGTTTCCATGGCAGCACCTTGCATTTCAAGGGGTAGTTGATTGCCCTGAGCTCCTGCTGGCAGGAGCCAGGCTCAGTTTGGCCGGTGTAAGTCACAGTGCTCTGGGTGACAGGAGGCAGGGTACCCTACTCCCCACGCTCATAAGGCAGCACCACTCCAGGAAATCTGTTCCTTTCTTGAAGGTTTTTTGTGGTCCTGTATGTCCTCTTACTTTTTAAGTTGTTTTTCTACCTATTTAAAAGGAGCAACATGCCCAGATTAACAACAGAGGTCAAGTAGGCAAAGATTAAAACGTCCACAATGCAAGCTCTAGGTTTACAATGTACTGGTCATGCATAAACCCCTACAGATCCTGGCAGGCATTTAAACATTTAGGTTGATGGAAGATCAAATTGCTAATGAACTGACTGCTGAATGGACTGTAGCCAGCTTGAAATCACTGGTAGGTTCTGCTTCTGATGTCACAACAACTTAAGTCATGTCAGTGGTCATCTACTTTAGCCCTTTTTGCTTTCAAGGAAAGATGCTGCAAGAAAAGAAAAGAACAGAAAAACTGCTTAGCAGATTCACCAGAAAAAGAAAAAAAAAATCAACTGCAATGTTTTCAGTCCTTAATCACAGCTTAAATAAATTCTAACACAAATATCCACACCCATCGAAGCTCTGCTTGTTACTGACACAACTAAAACAAACCCATTAAATCAAAACTCACATGTACCCCAACGTGATATTCTAGGCTGCTATAAAATAACTTCTTCCACACTAACTGCAAGCATAGGGAAAATTTCCCACTGGAAACAATTTTCCAGGTGTAAAAACGCACAGAAAGATGTGCTCCCAACAATACAGCTGCAAAAAACACCACGAGAATGTACATGAAGGACAAGTTTTTAACAACTGTATTAATCCTGAGGTTACACTGGATCTTTGGAACCTCTGTGCTCTTAAAGACCTACAAAAATGTGGGATGAAAATATGAAGGGAGTTCTGCAAAACTTGGAATGAGAAATAACCGACCACGATCAAGCTGTAGGAGAACATTTTTTAACACAGAGTCCTGTTCAGTGGTAATTTGTTTTTAATTTGACACAGAAATAAAACCTTTCCTATTTCAGGCATCTCTTCCTAGCACAAAGATGTATCCTTCAGTAGAAAAAGGGTCTGAATATCTACAAATTAACATAAATCTGTGTGATTTGCAATGGTTCACTTACTCAAATTTTACATGTATGACTCAAAGTTTTACAGAAGAGAAATATTTCTAATTTTCAAACATTTTATAAGGACACCCAAGCCTTTTTGCTGATATGGGTAATTGACCAGGCTGGAAAAGAGAATTTTCCTGAAAACCAGCACCATCCTTCAGACCTTCCATTTATTTTAGGATGAAAGCAATGATTAGGTCATAGTGCAAACTGACTTCACTTGATCAAATCAAAGCATGGCAATGGTAAGAACTAGGTTTTGATGTAATTTCCTAGATTACTACAAGAGCAGGAGCACTACCCTGAAAAACGTGTTCCCTCAGTCAGGGAGGCAGCACAGTTCAAGACAAGCCTCCTTTGCTACCACCTACCTAAAGGAAAACCTCATCCCAAACTTCAGCCCATGGAGAGGTCACAATGGGATTTTGTGTGGGTGTGGGATGTTAAATGTAAATTATCTGACAACAGGTAAATATGTGAGTCAAAGGACTAATTATTGCAGGAACAGATTTGATTCAGCATTGGCTCAGCTCCTTTCTACACCATGTCTGCAGATCATCTCCCAGCAGCTGAAGGCTCAGGGAGCTGCCACACAGGGGCCATCACTGCCCTTGTCAAATGAGTTATAGGAAAAAGGCAGAAAATATTCAAAAAATACTACTTAGTAAGTATACGTATATAATAATTCCATTTATAGATGGGAATTGTCTGGATAATTGAGATGAATTATCCAAAATGAGCATAAAAAGCCCTTCTCTCAAGTCAGTCACATGAACAGATGCCAGACTGTTGGGAACTGTAACCAGAGGGGTCCTAAGGTGCTCCATGCACCACAGGATTCTCTATTTTGACAAAACCCCAAGGAAGTGAAAGAAAACAAATCAGATTCTCCAAAAAGTCAAATAGAGCAGAGGATGTATAAATTGGAAACAGACCTTTTTCATAGGTCTGATATGCAAATGCATTTTTTCACTCAGATTTTGGAAATATTCCATTAATTTAGAATATAAAGCTCAGTAGTTATTGATGTCCCCTGGGAAATTCAAATACAAGATCAATTTGGTAATCTGTACAGTATTTATAGGCAATGTGGTACCAACAGCTGCAGCAGAACTAACATTTAGATAGTATTTCATACAATTCAGTTCTCAGAATGACCAGTGAATAAGTCTGGATTGACAGATTCACATGGGACAGAGTCAATAAAGGTTGGTGACAGCTATTAAAAGATACTTGTAAATAACAGGTATCTGTATCACACACAGCAATTTGCAATAAAGCTTTGCACAAACAGCAGCTGTTCTTTGCCATTTCACATTTGAACAGATCAGAGCTGATTTTCCTGCAGTAAACATAATTAATGCTCCGAAAAATCCTCAGGATTTTCACAAAGATTTGCAAAGCATGCAAAGGCTCTCCCAAAATTATTACGCAAAGTGTGACCCCTGCCTACCTACAGCACTGCTCAGGGGAGTGCTACCAAGTGCCTCTGCTCAAATGCAGAATGGCTGAAGGCTCCACTGCCCCAAGGGATACGATGGCAAATGTAACTCTACCAGCAAATGGATCTCGTTTTGTAACTCGGAGATCCACTGGCTGGGTAACAGGGAAAACCCTTTCATGCACCAACTTAGTATCCTCTTCCTTTATATTAAAACCACTGCAAAGATCACAGCAGCTTCATTTCTGTCCCATCAGACCACACCAAAACATAAACCCTTAGAAAGTTCAGACACAAGAGCTGCTCACGCAGCAATGGTACCGTTTGGCCTTTATGCCGATTCCGTACCGTTCCTTGCTGGTAAAAGTGAGGTGCCAGTTCCAAGAGCCAGGAGGATTCAACAGCTGTCACATCTCTCATGTAATATTTAGCAGTCTGTATGACTTCATTGTAGACTACCCTGGGAGAAAGGAGACAGAAATGAACAGTGCTTGCTGGAAAGCGCTGAGGGAGAGCTGATTAACAGTGTATTTAGACAGTTTCACACACATGCCACCAGAGGTGGCACTTACAGAGGGACTAGAGAGGCTTTAAGCTGTAATTCAGCCTCTTGCCTCTTTCTGGTGGGTCAGAGGTCTCTACACTAAGACAATCTTTAGACTGTCATGAAAACAATCTCACTTACTACCAGACCACAGGGATGCAAGGTATATATGAAAGAATATTCCTTACAATCGGGTCAAGAGGGACTCACAACTGATGCTTTGGAAGGCAGAATATGAGTTACTCTGTGATACCATAAGGAAAGGTGTCCAAAGCACCAAACCCCTGCACCCACAACAGGGAGGGCACAAACCGCAGCGTGACTATCCCTGGCGCCAGCCTGCAGACAAGTGAGATAAGCATCAGAGGAAGAAATCAGCTTTAACTCCTGCCAGAACATCTCCTGGGAAGAGATTTAGGAACAGCCAACCATGTGGACTCATCCACACTGCCAGCATAGGTTGCCAGTATGGGCAACCTATTTCTAAGGTCACCTTCAGTAGGTAAAGCCATTTTCCCCAAGGAAGTGCAAACTCTGCACGGAAGGGGCAGCTACCAAATCCTTAAGTCACTATCTGCCTTCTATACACAGCAGAGCTGCAAACACCTGACGTTTGTGGTTTCTCATTAATTGATATTTTGCTCTCAAAAGCAAAGAGGAAAAAGTCCAAAATTCATTTGCCAAATGCATCCTGAGACACAGCAACTAACATAACGAAAGAGAAATCAGAGGAAAACCAACCAGAATGAGAACTGTTTTCTGTACATCTGTAGCAGGCAGAGAACTGAAGCCCTCAGGAGAGGATGGCTGCCCAGGCTGCAGCAGCACTGATATTTAGGTTGCTGAGTTAAACTCCTATCTGACAGGATGCCATGACACCAGGCCAAGCTTATCCTTCTAAGTCTCAGCAGCGGCAGTGAAGGATGGAAGTCTGAATACTTCAGGTTGATCATGATGACTTGAGAGTTAGAAACACATTTCTGTTTGTTATCTGAGCACCTCTGACCTGCAAATGGAACGATCATATCCCAGCTAATGGGAAAATACAACCAGTTCTTCCCTCAGTCTGCTGGACAGCTGTAATTTTTCACATCATGCATTTTATGTGTAAGCCCTTTCCCTGCAATCCATTTGCCATTTCTGCAGCACCTGTTTGACAAGGTATTTCCTTAGTAGGCTCAATAAAAGTACATTAACTCTAGCTCTGTTTAGGTACAGAGACTACTTGGAGATCAATGTGCAGTGCAAGATGTGGTGCCCACTAAACTGGGTCACCTGGCTCTGCTTTCCACCCTCTGCAGGTTCCTTTGGCAGTTCAACATCACTCTATTTCCCTGCTTTCTTTGGGTGCTCCCTACAAAATGTGGTAAAGGAAATGTCATTTGGATTCCCTCTGTGGGAACTAGGACCTTCTACATCTATTCCTCCACTGATGGAGAGAATTCAATTTGGATGCTGTAAATCCCTTAAAAAAATCCCCAAAGAAGGGAAAGCAGCTCTAACTTACCAGCGTGGAGGTTTCTCTGCATACAGCACTGAGCTGGGGTGGATATGAAGCTCGTGGTCATCACGGATAGTCCTTGAAAGCAAGATACTATTTCAGATTGTGCCTCCCTTTACTGCTCAACATTTGGTTCCTTTCTGCCCCAGTACAAATGTTTAATAAAAGCAAGAATGAAAGGGCCGGAGTAAATGAACATTTGCATTCAATGAACAGATGAAACCAGGCTTAAATCCTGGCCAGAGGAACAATCGTTAATGTTCTGAAAGAGTTTAATCTACATTAAATGAAAAAGTAGCATTTCAGACTTTTACTCAGTGCTCTGGGAGTGCTGCAACACTGCTACACTACAACCGTACTTGCTTAACTTAAATTATCTAATGACTACTAGTGGCAGCTTCCCACTATTAATAATTTTAGTTATATTTGTCAAAGAGAAAAGATAAACATCGAAGCCGTTTGCAAATACAGAACTTCAAATATTTAGTGTATCAGCTGCCACATAATCCTAATTGCAAATTAGGAGAAGCATCTGCTTGTTGATTAAATTTAGATTTATTCATAAGAGGAGCTTTCCAACGAAGCAACAGTTGTACTGAAACTGCATATAGTCACCTGTAAGCTCCCGTGGAGTGGAATTTAGCTGCATTAGCAAAGAATCCAGAAACTATGCACCTCAAAACAGGATCTGGATCACCTGGAAAGAAGCATTTTTTTCTGTAAGATGAGTCTATGGAATGGCAGAAGTCCCTAAAACTCCACTAAATCATCTCAACTCTTCAGAGCGCATCAAGCTTTGATAGCAAAGGCAGGAGAGCAGACAAACCCTGCAATTCCTTTTGACTTCAATTTCACAGCAAATCAAAAATTGCTACCTAAAAAATGAATGTTGCCACCTGTGTGTCCATGAAGAGTTTCACAGTCCCTAAAGCAGCCCAGTGTGACAGCTGAGCACTGAAGGCTGATCTTTCAGAGAAGGTAGAGACAAGTGCTGAGAGCAGTCCTGGCACCTGTGCACACACAGCACAGCTGGAAATCACATCCCAAAGACTGAACCGCACTTTCAACAAAAATGGCCTTTTTGAAAAGACAAACAGGGAACGGGGTGACCTATTTATGAGTCTTTTGGAAAATCTGTCGATTAAATATATAATCAGTGGTTATAATCTCTTGCTGGAAATCTTAACTAATGAAGACCGGACTAAAACTTAATTGTACAAATAGGCTAAAGTGCTCTTCGGCAGCCATTTTTAGGAAAAAAACCTGGTCTAAATTAAAGCTCTTTTGAGGGCAGGATAAAAATACTCCAAAGGTTACAAGAAAAGCAGGGAGCAGACTGACAGTTTAGAAACTACATTCAATTTGTATTGGACAAGAGCTTAAATAGAATTTCACCTTCACTGGACTTCTTTGGCACTTTAAAGCGGACGAGAAGTTTTTTCAGCTGCTCTCTTACAACACAAGCTCTAATAAGCCCTTTGTAGTTCAGAAAGTGTTCCTGACACCACTGGGAGCTCTTGCTGTGCTGTACAGTGAGAAGAAAAAAAAATTGCAATGAGATACCATCAGCAAAGCAAACCCAATCTCTTTTTGGATAGCCTCGTTCTGTTTTAATTCTGTCTCCTACAACACATTTATTGTGGTTTTCCCTGAAAATTACCTATTTACAGAGCAACTAACAAGGGTATGTAGCACTAATAACTACAAAACGTGTCTCAAACAACTCTAAATAGTCGCAGATCAAATGCTACGGGGTATTTTCAAACAGATGTGCTTCATTTCTTCAAATGTGGTGAAAGGGAAGAGCATCAGTCATTCCATTTAATTCTCTCAGATCATAAACTCGTCTGTTTTCAACCTCAAAATGTAAACAGCCTTCTCAGTGCTGTTTTCATTGGTCTTCTCTCTGCAAAGAGCTGTTTCTCCAGAAACCAGTACTCCCTCCAAGAGCTTTTGCATCTGACTGTTTCTAAGAGAATTACACAGATACAAAATGTGAAGGGCAACATTTCAGTTGGTGCCTGCCTGGCTGCTTTGTGGCTGGGGAAAAAAGACGTTTAAATACTTGGATGGTTATACTGCTTCAACTCAGCACTGCTGCAAGTATTTTATTACAGAAGTGCTTCATACCAGCAAAATATACTTCTCCCAAATAGGTGTAGCACTTCAAAATTATTAAATAAACCTCAGCTTAGAGAGCAGTACTAAGGTTGGTGTTAAACCTTAGGGTAAATACATAAGGTCAATGAAAAGCAGGGTATGATGATCAATGCGTTAATTTAACACCAGAAAAAAGACTGCTAGATTTAAATGCAGATTATAATCAATAAACGTGAGAAAATATTAATTTCATTAGAGTTTTGGACATTTGTTTTCCCCAAGCCCTAAGACAAAATCCCTGTCTCCTTGAAAACACCGCTGTCTACCCATGAGATTTCCATGCTGAACCCAAACAAAATTCTCTTTATTCCCTGTTCAGCGGAATCACGGAAGGTCCGTGGCAAACACTGACCCAGAGAATCTTTCAGTGTAGAATTATCACTTGATAGGCTTGGTAAGTCCTCAGCTTTGAGGACTCTGTATCCAGAACTTCCAGATTCAGAAGTGAGAACCTCAAGTTCCTCCCATTCCTGCAAATCCACATCCACTTGAACTGACTTACTTTGACAAAGGCTTCATAAACATTCAACATGGTGAGATGATCACCCTCCTCCACAGCAAACTTTCTGTGTTGCCTGGCCTGCAGAACAAGAAATATCATTTTATAGGCAGGCTGATTTATATAAAATGATTTATATCATTTTATAGACATGCCCAGTTCCCTTCAGCACGGTATTTCCTGGGGACTGTTAAAATTCTTATCATCTAGGCCAGTTCCTCTGGGCAACAGGAATACTTTACTAGCCCCCCTACACTCAGGAACACTTCTAAAACTGAAATTAGAAAAATTAACAGCTAAAGAATCTCTATGCATTAAAATCAGGCTTCTGCTACCTATTAAGAATTTGCTACATCCTTCCTGCTTTGCTCATCTCAAAAGGAAATGGTGTATGGGAAGGTTTTGGGGGATTTTTTGCAAACCCTTACACTGACCAATACTGGTTTATAACCTTCCATGTTTCTGGCTCTCAGGAGGTTTTTAGCACTACTAAAAGACTCCAAGTTTCCCCCCTTATTTGGTTTCCTCTTTTATGTACAACAAACAGATACAATTCCAGACCTTGTTTTATTTTCAAAGTTGCAGTCTGTAATAGGCACCAGTAAAATACTTGTGAGAAGTCCAGAAATGTGGAAGCAACAAACAGAAAATGAAAGGCAACTGAACTTACAGCCTGAGTTTTTTGATTTGGAGGGATCACAAAGATGTTTTGAATCTGCATCATGGCAGCAATTGTCAAGATCTCCTGGGAGCAGCCAAAATTTCCTGAGGAGTAAATGGAGAAATTCAGTAAAGGAAATCTTCCATTCAACTTACCCCCATATAGAATAAAATGAAAAAGAAGCAGAATATGTTTTTGTAGTATTTAAAACAAAAATATCTAAGCTCCTGGATTCTTTTAGTGTAAGAGTGAATGTGTTCAATGGAAAACTTAAGAGACAAGTGTTAGACTTACTAGACTGTTAAATGTGAGATGTCCCTGAGTTTAACCAATTCTCTTCACTGCAGACCCCAGCAAGATGAAATATAGCTTGTCTGGAGTTTAGCAAATGTCTAGTAATACACTACAATTACATGACTATGAAGAAACTGTGAATTTTTTTTCTCCTACCTGATTCCAGAAGCATCTTTGCAAACATAGGATTCAAAGGAAACTCTGCTATTCTCATCCCAAGAGGCTCTGTTAATCGGCAGTGCATGTCCAGACCTGCAGCACGTTAATAAATGTAGCTGGGACAGAGGCACAATAGCACAGCAAGGCTTCTTTTAGGCTTAAAGTATACTAAAGAGCAGAATTACAAGTTAAAATATAACGAATGCACTTCAGACTTGCTGAATGTATATTACACTAAGCTTAAAGGCAATCCATGATACCCATTTACTCTCCCATGAGTCATGAGAATTTTTTTTCCAAAAATACTTGAACATACACTTCTTTTAATTTTGAGCAAGTTTCCCTGTTACAGTCAATAATTTAGAAAACCTGCAGTCTAAGTCAATGCCATGGCCAGAGGGGATATTAGCTGTTAGAACTCTGATCCTTTTTTTAAATACTTAGCAACATCTTTGTTCATGGGGATGTAAAGCAGATGAGAATGAAAATGGGGATAAACATGGAACAGGCATTACTGCAGCAACAGGAAGCACTGCTGGGGGTAGGGTGTCACTTTTCTGAGCACATCTACTCAGGTCATGGAGAAAAATAATTTTTTTATTATTTAAACGAGAGATATACAGCTGATGAAGGTTTTCTACACTTTAGTCTGCCTCATGTATCAACAACTCAATGGTCAGTCACGTTCCAGCTGTGCCTTTTCCCTGGAGATGGCACAGGAGGGAGGCCTGACAGCTCGAGCTGTGATGCCCAGTTCTCACTGAGCAACCCTGCACATTTACCATTTTAGACACTTGGCTTCCTCCAGTCAAAGCTCTGCAGCAAGGGTGACCCATGCAAAGCACCAGGTCACAGTCTAACCCAGCTTTATGCTGAGGTTTCAGGGAAAGATATAAATGGAAAAGCCTTTCCTTTGCAAGAGGATATGGAATTAAAAAATACAATACACAGGGAACAATAATAAGAAAAAAGTTTCCTAAGAAAGGCTGCAAAGAGTAAAAACTGAAAGAGAAAAGTTGAAGAGGTCGAGTTGCACGAAGTGTGATGAGGAGGCAAAGCACAAGAGAAAGGCTACACGGGCAGGGATGAGTGCGAGCCCAATAACAGGACTTTGGGGCACTGGAGGTTGCATAACCAACCACAGCAAAGTGACCTGAGGAAACACAGCCGTGGCTCACACGTTATATAAACACATTATTTGTCAGACTGTGTGGTGGGAACAAAGCCACAGCTGCACTGCAGCTCTGTTCCACGGAGAAAAGCAAAACCACAAATCAGGTCAAGGAATGAGATCCCCTGTAACTCGTGTCAGCATATCCGAACCCACAGACCCCTCCAGCCAGTGTTTACTTTATTATTTGATATGCTATCAACTCTTGACAATGCAGTATTTCACTCACCACACCCCTACACTGCTCAGCAAAACCTACCAGGCTTTTCACATAATGTCACAGTGTTTTCCTCAGAAACAGGTACCACAGGCAGCTTTTGTGGAATGACGAACTAATATATTTAAACACAAAGTCACAGCAACTGCAAAAATTAAGGTATGATAGCTTTCATTTGTCTAGTGCCATATGAGAAATCTAAGTTCTACCACAATTAATAGCTTAGATAGGCTGTCTTTCATCTACAGAAAGACAACTGCACTCCTAAGTAGGAAAAAGGAGAAATTTCCATATACTTCTGCACCACTTTCTACAGGTGCATCAAGCCAAAATCCTTTGGCTTCTGCTGCATCCTAAAAACGTCAATGCAATTTTGCATGATCTATATACGGGTTGTGCACAGATGTATTTGTAGTATTAAGCCTGAATATAGCCTGCAATGGGTACTAGTTTGGAATTGGTAAAAGTTTCCTTCAAATAATCCTGGAAGCAACCACTGAATCCACATATATACACGAAATTAAAGATCTTACAAAAAGGTATTACAAAGATTTTAATTGAATGTGCTCAGGAGAGATTATTCAAGTACCATGGCACTAAAATGTTTCAAGTAACAACCACCAGTATGTGACAGGCTAAGGGATTAAAACACTCCTTTTTAAACTTAGGTAGAGTGGTTGTTTCTGATAGGTGACAACTCACAAACAAATCTTCAACAAAACCTGAAACAAAGCTAAAAATAAAACCACTTTTTGCCTGCTTATTTACCTCTTAAATTATGCTTAAAACAAATAAACTCCAACTGACAACTCAGACTCTCAAAGGGGCTTCAAAGGAGAAGGCTGTGGAGAGAGACTCCTGATGTAATCAGTTTTCACCACTGTAAAAATAATCCCTCTAAAAACAGCGATGTGTTTATTCAACACAGCTATCTCAGCCTTAGGAGCACCTGCCCTGCACGAGCTGGCACCACACTGGCACAACAGGGGCCTGACCCCAAACTGCCCGTTTGCATGAGACTCCAATGCCAGTGATGAAATACATGTTCCTACTTGCATAAGAGAAACTTAATCCTCACTGCACCTGCAAACGCTTGCGCAGCTTCACCTCTGCACCTTATATAAAATCCTCCTAATAAACCACCTAAAACCTTAAACTTCAGCAAAAACTGAAGAGTGAATCCGTGTATCACACACATGCACACGCATTTCTTTCCATCTGAAACACCAAGATCAGCACTTCTCCGCTCTGCTCCAAAGCTGTGCAGCCAAGAGAATAAAAGCTCTTTGAAGCTACATGAGCAGAACACTTCTGCCAAAACACCACCCAGCTAATCAGTGAGTTTATTGAACTTTCCTCTCCATTTCCCCAAGGTGGTTTTGGCTGTGAATTCATCCTTGCGACACGTTCCTGAGCCACTGTGAAGGTCCTTGTTCCAAGCTCTCAGAGGCTGCCAAGAACCAAGTGCCTCCAGTGAAACCCTCTGTCACAAGATGGAACCGAACTAGCACAGGGCAAAATCCCGGCCAAGCAGAGTTACAGCTCCATGAGAATAAAAAGAGAACAGACTGACACAAGTTACAACACAGCATTTGTGCGTGGTGTAAAGACAGCCACAAACCTCTAGAAGCTTCCAAAATTTACACAAATCTCCTTATTGCTGCCTCATGTTTACATTATGGAGCAAACATTGTCAACTTTGAATTAGCTACAAACAAGAAGCTAAAGTCAAACAGAGCTTCGTTTTGATTACTTGGCCTCATGTCAAGTTTCTGTTTCGTTTAGTTTGTTGCATTCAAAAAGATTAAATAGCTGTCAAAAAACTCAACGATATAACAGTTCTTCCTATAAACAAAATTAGGCAGCAGGCATCCCACTCACCACACAAAAAGAAATTGAAAACTGTGTTTAAAAACATATTACTACAGTGTGATCTGAGTGTTAAAAGTATCCAACAGCAGCATAATGAATAAAACCAGAATGAACACACTTAGAATCAAAGACTGTCTCAAGTTGGAAGGGACCCACCCACAGGGCTCAAGTCCAACTCCCTGCTCCTCACAGAACCACCAAAAACAAAACCATATGCCAAGAGTGTTGTTCAGGCTGCACTGAATTTGAGAACAAGCTGTGATTAGTAACTCAGAGAATGGAGTTTAAAAAAGATACTCTTATAAGTAGCTAAATAGTAGAAAAGTACTTTGAATTATGCTCTCAAGATCTGTTAGACTAATCGTTTCTTTTCAAGTATCTGTTGACTTGTCCACAACTGGCAAATTCAATACTAAAACTAGAGCAGAGTCTTTGCAAGCTGCATGCATTTAAAAGCATGAAAAAACAGCAAGCTGTGCACTGAAACACGCACACTGCCTTGAGAAACAGAGTTCCAGTTCATCTGGGAAAAAACGTGCTGGTTTTAGGGATGATCAGGGGGTTTTTATTAGTGGTTGTATCACGTAATCACAGCGAAGAGAATCAGAACAGTTTGACTTGCTGTGGGTTTGAAGTTCGCCTCAGCTGCAGGCCCGACAGCACAAACACCACCAGCACTGCACTACAGCAGGTGTAGCCCTTCAGCTACAGCCCATCTGCATCCAGAGCAGAGAACTGACTGAAATTCATTTAAAAAATTATAATTAGACGAGCTCTTAATAAGTTTTGTCAGTCAAATCTTCAAAATCATAGCAACGAGACACTTTGAAAACTATCACAACTCTCTGTGGGGTTTCCTGCACAGCCTCCGGGGATTGAGCTCTCCCAAATTCAGGCATCACATTTGACTCAGTGCTTCGGCACAGTTCCAGCACACTCAGAGCAAGATCAGATAATAACTGCAACGTGTTAACAGGAACATTTACAATGGACACACTGTGCTTTTTAAAGTCTCGATAGGGAACAAAGTAGCAATTCTATCAGCCTTGATAAATTCCAGGTTGTTACAAACAGTGATCCTGAAAAAGATACTAAACCTGGGCTTTCAACATTTTTTGTTTATACCTGCAAGTGCTACGTGTTTCCATTGCTGGCACAGTAACCACACCAAGTCTCAAGTATGTAACAACTTATCTAACTGGATACAGGTAAATTTAGTGTCTAACTCCTGTACTGGGTAATTAGTGTCCAAACTCCCACCTTTATCTTCACACCACTCTGTAAGGACTGAAGGAACACAAAGAAGATCTGCCAGGGAACAAACACCCTCATCAGCTCAGAGCCCTGTTTCTAGCAAGGACAAATAGCTGGTTTCCTGCCATGAAATTGCAAGGAAATACAGAGAAAATAGCTATAAAATACTCATTTACTCAATCTAAATAGTTAAATTCTAGTTTATACTCTACCGATGCAATTTGCTTGCTTACCTGTCTGAAATAACCAAAAGAAAAGAAAGTAAATCCAGAAGAGACTGAGGAACAATCTAAAAACCCACCAACAAAAAGTTTCCACCAGTCAGCTGTTTCTCTTTCTTTCTCAAAGCACAGTTCTCAAACGCAAGTTTGATTAATGTGTATCCAATCACCAAATACAAATTACAATTTTTTTTTTTCACAACTCCTGTAATATAGCTACAAATAAAGTAAAGCATTAAAATCTCACCTCCTAAAGCATACAGCAGCTCTAAAGCTTGCACCATTGACTGTGCAGGGGGCGGCTGTGAAGACAAAATGTGCATTGATTGAAGTTATCAGCATAGAACATGAGTCCAGCATAGAACATGAGTTCATAGATCTTCCTCCTTTGCAAAACCCTTAACTACCTACTCTCTACTGTAAAAGGAAGTGCTCTCACACTCCTCCTTCTTCATAAATTCAGTGCAAAGGGACTGCAGTTACAATTGTACAGAACCTCAGTTTGTCTTTTTAAGACTTCTTGACTTCTCAACAATTTTAACACCAAACTCTGGAATATAAATGGCTGTTTCTAAGTTGTCACATACATTATTTGCACTACTGGCTCCCAGGAACGCACTTTGCCACCTGACAGGAGACAAAGCTTTCCAAATCAGCAGGGCAGTGGTGACTGGTTCTGTGGGCTATCACCAGGTCACCTCCTGATCTCTCTTCACCCCAAGGAAAGGTGACAGTGTCTAGAGCCTGGGACTCACCGACAGGAAGGGGAACCTGAGCACGTTGTCGATCCCCAAAGCCTTGAGCTGCAGGATGACGGGGGCCAGGTTACTGCGCTGCATCTCCGGGACCGTGGACTTGGGCAGCTTCTCAAAGTCCTCCTCTGGGGTGGGGGAGAAAAACAACCGGGGACTGAGCTTCAGGTCCCATTCTGTGCAGTCACCACGACAGAATCAGACATTGCAAGTTTACATTATCACACACGGATACTTAACAGGTGTTAAGTGATGATCTCTAAGCAAAAGGTGATCGCTAACCCGAAGATGATCTTTTGCCAATTACTGTGCTTTACGTTACTGTCATTAGAATAGAATTCAATGGTTTTGGCTATAGTGCTGATTCTGTAGTTGGCCCACCCACATTTCAATTTAAAATGTTATAAATTCTTCACAGAAATCTGGAAATGTTTTTTTTTTTCCTCTTCTGTTTAATATTTTTGTCAGAAAATAAAAGGCAGGGTGCAATACTACAAAAAAAGCATTTTTTTAAAGAGACATGGAAAAGTTCCAAACCAGCATGTTTTCACTACAAGAACACTATTTTGTTAACTACTCAGAGGTCTAAAATACATATTTTAAAGATTTAGGATGGAAAAACAATTTGTTTAACAACACCTTTTTAAAATCACGTTCACTATAAAGTCCAAGTCTGGAAAAATACTCCATATAAGCGTAAAACCTCTGTAACCTTCCACTAACCAACTGCTCTGCAGTAAAGAAAAAGGCACATTCTACTTTATTTTCACCCAAACTATCTTTCTATAAAACCCTTCTCTATCTCAAACCTTCCCTAGGACAAAGACAGTGCACGTTTCTCTGCTGTTGTTATCTCAGTGCACCTTCTTCTTTTCCTTTTTATTTTTTCCTCCTTTGAAACACTTCTTAAAGCACTCCCTAGGCCAGCTCTTGAACACACAAAAATTATCTTCAGTGTTGTCATGGTTTCTCCAGGAAAACACTGACAAAGCCATGTAAGCTTGGGATATTGTGTAGCATGCATTGTCTCCTGATTCTTACTGGATGCATAAAAATTCAGAGCATAAATCATGTCTTGGTTTAACGTGGCAACTGCTGGCAAGCACATTCACATTTTAAAGGACAATGCTTCATCTCTAAACGCCTCAGAGCTCCAGTAAAACTAGAGGAGACCTGAAGCCCATCAGCAATGGGAGCGTTCAGCTGCAAAGGCTTTTCTCATTAAGCAGCTGAGAACAGACACTTTGATTGCAGCTGTCTGGGCAGTGCGAGGTGGCCAACAGATTATTTGTAACGGTAATTTTTGTGCACTGCCAGGGTCATTGATTCAAGGGAAGGATTTGGGGTTGGCAGCTATTTCAAGGAAAAAAAGAGAGACAAAGAAGTTTTCTCTGAGTTATCTAAAGGATTTCCAGAGCCCTCTTGTTAAATGCAAGGTCTATGAAGACTTCAGTCAGAGAAGAGAGCACTACCGGTAAGTATTATAAATTCAAACAACTGCTCAGAAACCAATTAAAGGACAAATTTCTTAATAAACTCACCACTTTAAGAACTGCATTAACAATACAGGTTTGCAATTGCCGACTCTGCCCCATTTGTGCTTCTGATTCCTAAACAGATTCAGTTTCTAACACTTAGTACCTAAGAACGAGGTATTTCTAAACAAGCCAGAGAAATAACAAAGAGAAATTTTGTTCTCTCGATGAATGAACGAACACAGTTTTTCCTTGACCTCACACTGCACAGTGCACAGAACTGGAGGGCCCAGCAGCAGAGGCCCCCGCACACGCAGCTCCTGACCTGTGTAGAGCCTGTAGCACTTCCCGGAGCGGCTGCGGCCGGCACGCCCCGCCCGCTGGTTGGCCGAGGCTTTGGACACCGGCACCACCACCAGGCACTCGATGGCCGTCTTGGGGTTGTAGGCCCGCAGCTTCACAAAGCCACAGTCGATCACGAAGGCAACGCCGTGCACGGTGATGGAGGTCTCGGCAATGTTGGTGGCGACGATCACCTGCAGGCACAGAGGGGATCCTGTGAGCTCCCGGGTCTCAATGGCCACACCCGGCCCTCGCACCAGGGCACCAGCGCCCAAATACCAGCCACGAGAGAGAGCTCAGCCGTGACAGGCCCCGGACACACCCGCAGCACAACAGGATACAGGACAAGCAGCAGAAGGAGCTGGCAGCTTGAAATAAGCCCAGTTTGCACGGCAGTTCTCACAGCTTCCCAGACACTTTCTCATTCAGATTTATTCTCTCTTCATAAAAGAAGAGCTTGCAGTGTAAGATTAACTGACTGTAAATCGAGAGTTCTTATGTAGCAAACTAAGGATACTTTCTTTCTGCTTCTCAGTTACACTGAACTACTCTTTGTACACTGGAATGAGGTGGGGGATAGGAGGGGAACAGAGTTGATTAGGAGTTCCACATTCAGCATTTCTGCAGAGATTCACTTATATATGTATGTCCTAAAATATTAAAAAATAATTGTTCCCAGACAACAGTGGGAAATCTAATCCTTATTTCACCTGAAATTAAAAAATAATTCGGAAATTTAATTGACTCATGTCATATCCTGGAGAGAAAAAGAAGTATTTATATGAAATGTTCTTCAATGCCAGATGAACAATTTCACTTGTCAAACACCAGCAGTTACAAGAATTATAACAAGTCACCTTGGCGTAGTTTTGTCAGCTTATTTCAGTCCTAACACAGGCTCTGCATAAGCCGAAAGCACTAATCATATCCAATTATATATTTCTGTGACATTAAATGTCCAAACAAGACTTGCAGAAGTCAAAACAAAACACTTTTTCCCACTAAAATCAAGTAAGTTTGAACTTGTTTCTGACATGAAAATACAGCACCTACCCACTCTGTCACTAATTTTTCCAGTACCAATGGAAAACAGCCACGGACATTTAGATCACAAAAAGAAAGAAAAAGGTAAAAGCAGAGGAATTCAGAGTGTAAGAAGCTGCAACTGGATGAAGACAAATGCAAGGTTGTACAGAGACACTTAAAAATTGTAGAGTTGATAAGGTAGACAGAAGAGTTGGAACTGACATGTCCAGGAGTGATCAAAGATGAAAAGGGAAGCCAGGGAACATGTTCTTGGTTCCCAGTTTGAAAACTGACAGGCACTGAAGGGAGATGCAGAAAGCCTCCCTCAAATCAGCACTTGCAATAGTCCCATGATGTGAACCTGATAAATGCAACCTGAGTGCTGCAGACGCCCTGCTGGGAGGTGGAAATTGAGGTACACACAAGAGCCTCACCTTTCTGACAGTGTGAGGAACTCTCTCAAACACTTTCAGCTGCTCAGGAGAAGGCAGCCCAGCATACATGGGGAGAACTCGGAGGTGTTTTTTCATCCCGGTGCGAGCGAGGGCTCGAGCCTGTTCTATGAGCATGGAAACAACAGTCTCCACTTCCTCCTGGAGCCAGAGCAGCACAGGGCACAGAATGAGAGAGGTTTCCCTTTAACAGCACATTCCTGTCACCTAGATACAAAAACTGCACCAAAATAATACCACTGTAATTGTCCAAACTCCAGGACCTTGACTAGCTCACTCCATGTTCTAATAGTCTTAAGATAAATTGCCATTAATATTAAATAAAGCTTTACATGCATATTTATGTTCACTGTTATTTGTGTCAATGTCACACCACAAATACATGAGGAAAATCACAGGGGAAGGACTGAACTAAGCTCAGGAGGAAGCAGATTAATTTTCCTGTCTATCTCAACGACTGAGAGCAAACGGGGAGGCCAAACTATTTTGACAGTGTAGAATGCTGTGGGCCTGGATCAGGAATGGCACAGGAACAGCACTAACACCTCTTGTTCAACTTCATGTTTAACCTCAGCTGTGGCATCTCACTCTTAGAGACAGAAAACAAAACGCTCAAACATTGCCTCATGAAATACCAAACTCATTATTCCAAAGTTAAATCAATAATGGGACTGAGGAATTGCTTTTGAAAATAACAGGATGTTATTGAAGCTCTTCAAGGTAGCTCCTCACTGGAGAAATGATGAGTTACCTCCCATTTGCTCTTCCCAGCTGCAAAGTGAGCTGACAAGCATAAATAGAGCAGAAGAGACCAGTACATTTTGATCTCACGGCAATTTGTTTTTCTGTCAAACACTTCAGATGTTAAGCCTAACAAATGTAAATTCCATTTGCCTCAACTATTAATGAGGACTCGCTGTCAATTTAACAGCTTGGTATGTGTGACTTGCACCAACAAACCACACAATATTCCACTCACTAACAAGGCTGAGAAAATACAGCATTAAGTGACAAAAACTATCATCCATCACTAGCTTTGATAAATTCAGGCCATATATCATCTTCACATCTTTGGGGCTGGCCTAGTTTTGCTCCCATCAATACAAAAATGTTTGTCACCTTTACTGAGAATAAAGTAAGCACAATTAAGGACAGCCTCAGGAGACTGAGGCAGCTTTGCAAAGCTCACAATACAGCACTGTAAAACAACAAAAAAAATTGCTTGTGTCTATACCTGGCCAGTTAAAAATGCCAGTATATCACCGTCATTCTCCATCTGGTGAATTTTCATTGTGGTTTCCACAGTTGATTTTATATAGTCAGGAACAGGGCTGTGGGGAGAGAAAACAGCAGAGACATGAGCAGAAAAATAGGTACAGACTCCTCCCCTGCAGAAGGGACAAACAGAGCAGCTTTTGGACACCAGAGCTCTAACCTAGACAAAATGATAGCACAGTTGCACCTCCTCACTACTGCCAAGACCAGACAAGAACATACCTCTGTAGGTAAAAGATGTCCACTGGAAACGTCCTCCCCTCCACAGTAAGGATCACACTGGTGTCTTTGCTGGGGTCACCGGTATCGTTTTGATTAAAGAAATCCCTGAATTTCTACATTAAAATAAAAACAAACAATTTCAGTTCGACACTTCAAGGAATGGAGAGAATAACCTAAAGACACAAAGAAGTTAAATTACTACTACTTGGATGTTTGCTTCATAAATTTGACAGTGTCAATTAAAAAACGTGAAAGTTTGATTTTGTTGCCTTCTATTCTGTCCGGGGTTCAGGCTTTAGCACAAATAGTCTTGCAAGTTTATTACTTTGAGAAATAAAAATTGAAAAGGGAAATAAAAGCAAATATATTAGCTGGTACAGTTGGAAAAAGATGACAAAGAAACTTTTAACTGGATCTATCACATTAGCAAAGTCAAAGCTAAGAAGAACCTAGAAATGATTGGTGCAAAAAGATTTGTATAGGGCCTGCATATTCTCATCCATTTTTAGATAAGCAAGTAAATTTTACAGGCCTTACTGAACACCAAGATCTCACTTTGTAAAAGCAGAGTGAGGAATGATTTCTCTAAGTTTTTGATTTATGCTTTGTGAGACACCTTCATAAATTTAGATTTATCATCATGAAGTATCTTCAATAAATAACAGCAAGAGAAAGAACTTAAGAACCCATATGATTCATCTCAACTTTTATGAGTATTGTAGGGATAACCATCAACTCTCTGTATTAAAAAAATGTTTACAGAGTCACACCAATAATTTTGCTCCTATTAACACATTTTATATTAACTGTCAACTATTTGAAATGTGATTTCTGGCAGTTAAAATTTTGCACTGTAATGTACAGAATATATAGCAGTGCAAATACTACCAAAGCACAGCATGCTACCAACGTTCATGGCATATGATACTTGTCACTAAAGGAAATCTCCATGTGCCCACATCTTCAGTGCCACACGAAAGCTTTCACCACCACTAAGGACAGAGGAGTTAGGAAAAGTATGGAGAAAAGGAATGAAAATGATTCAGGAGATGGAGAAGCTGCCATACGAGGAGACACTGAAAAGGTTGAGCTTCAGGAGCAGAAGGCTGAGAAGACACAGATGAGGTTTACAGAATCAAAGGTGACAAAGTAAAGGAAAAATGGTTTTGGGGGGTGGTTTTTTAAAACACAAATCCCACAGTGCAGGAACTAAAAGATCCTTGATGAAACTAACAGGTTTGAAAGAACTAGAACAAGTACTTCATTACATAGCAGGTGGCAAATTCCTGAAAATTACTCTTACAGGATGTCCTGCAGACTTGCAGCTTCATTGAGCAGATTCAAAGACAAATTAACAAACAGCAGGCCCATAAACACACAGGCGAGGGAAACAGCAGGAATTGCTGACTAATATCTCTATTACAGCTACTGCAGCTGCTGAGGCAGCTCCAGAACAGACCCACAGCAGGTGCACAGGCTCATGTGCTCCCCCTAAACAGCATCTCCTGTTGCTGCTGCTACACACAGAGCACAGGGCTGGGGGAAACACTGCTAGGCTCTAAGAGAGATCTTCTGTTCATACTCAAAATTAAATTAATGATGTTTTGATTAAGTTTATGTAAGTGTCCACAGGCCACGAGTCAATCAGGGATCTAGTAAGATCTCACTGAAATTAAATCTATTCATTTATCACTTATTTTCACTTGTGTATAGTTGCCTCAAATTATTTCTATCAGCAAAACTGAGCTAAATCAATGCCTCTTAATAAATTAAGCCAAGAGAACATATTTTAATAAAGAATACAAATAAGGAGAAAAAAGGCATCAATACATAAAAAGCAGATTCATATTTAAATTCACATCCAAAACAGTTTGCTAATACAACATGAAAATTAAACAGAGCAACTGAAGAACAGCAGATTTTTTTTCCTGCAACCACTCAAGCAGCAGCAATGCTTCCCAAGCAGCATAGAGGACAAGCTGTACATAAATAGCAGTGGAGCTGCCACCTAATGTCACCTCATTTCAACCCAAACCTCTGAGCTGTACCTCTGCGTCCAAGGTGGCTGAAGCCACAATC
Organism: Mystacornis crossleyi; assembly: GCA_013400655.1. Classification (NCBI taxonomy): domain Eukaryota; kingdom Metazoa; phylum Chordata; class Aves; order Passeriformes; family Timaliidae; genus Mystacornis; species Mystacornis crossleyi. The sequence goes on from VYZQ01044667.1 coordinate 24,364, forward strand.
AGGCGAAGATCCCCACGCTTCTTCTGAACCTGGGAGAGAGACCAACAACATCCAGAGTAAAACTGTTCTCTGAAATACAAGACTAGAACCAAGATTTAGAGAATCCAGATTACCAGACACTTATCTATAAAACTACTTTAAACTACAAGACAGATGATGAATGAAGCAGCCATATCACCCCATAAGTTTAAGAACCTGATGACTCTTTGGAGTTTTATATATTTATTTTAAGGCCATCCAGTCTGTTATTTTAATTTACTCTTAATTACTGGTGGGAGTCAGATCTTTGAACATCAGCAACAAGCCCCAATCAGATCACTTCACATGATCAGCAGCAGCAGAACCGACACTGTATTTTTGGTACTATCAGCTAAGGAGAGATTTCAGCATCAGAGGAAGAAATAGAAGATCCTGAATGTCAGATGACCAAAGAAAATAGCTGGGGATGTACAACAGGCTGCAGGATAAATGAGGAAGCAGCAATCACACTCCCTAAATGAGGAAGCAGCAATCACACTTCCTCAATTACCAGCTATCAGGATCAGAGGTTTAATGAAAAGGATGGAAATTAAAACAGTTACAGAGAACTGTATTAAAATTACCAAATTAAAATTACAGAGAATGGTGAATTAAGAAGTAATTACCTTTTTTAGTAAGCCAATGGCAATGTCTGTATAAAGAGTCCTTTCATGAGCTTCATCCAGCATGAGGACACTGTGAAAAAAGCAGAAAGATAAGGTTTCAGAAATTACTTGACTGACACTAGAATCAGTGTCTCCCTGTCTTCCAGAAACACCATTATTTGAAGTCTGCTGGTGGACTATTACTGTTCACAGCCACTTATAAAACTGTGGAAGTTAAAAAACCTGCAGCAATGAGGCAGGGAGAAAAATGTACCTGACAAGATGTGGGACATACACAGTGTTCTCTATTCAGGCTAATTTTTGGAAAGGGGTAGAAGACAACAAGTCTATGTTTATTGTACTGCATAGGTTTTCTGTATATCAGAAAAGCCTGTTGTTGATTTTTTTGTTTAAAATTAGTATCAGGAAGAAAAAGTGAATTTAAAATTAGGAGAAATGAAACAATTCAGGCTCCATAAGGCCCATTTAGCTTTTGTCCCAAAATCACAGCAGCAAATCCTGTTGGTTTTGGTGTTGCAACAATAAAATGATTTTCTAACAGCCTTTACAACATAAAGAAGTCAAACTTCTTCAATAATTTTCACTTTTTTGGTATTTAATTTATAATAACTACTAATAATTTATAAAAACTACTATCATAATAGCTTAAAAAATGCAGTTTTTTACCAAACTGCACTTCAGCAAGCATTCATTCCATGTTTTCTTACCTGTATCTTGTTAATAAAGGATCAGCCATCATTTCCCTCACCAGCATACCATCAGTTAGAAACTAAAAGTGAATGCAAAAAAAAAAAAAAAAAAAAAAAAAAAAGTAAAAAAATCCTTATCATATAGTCTCAACGAACTGTGATTTTTAAAGATGATTTTCTAGGCTTTTGCCCTAATGTTTCCTTGCCTTTAATTTTCTAATGGTCTCTCAAATTAGACCGTGACTGCAACTGTGGTCTTGAACTAAGCAAGAATTGATGGTAAAACCCTCCGAATTTCCAACTCTAAATGAATAATCACCATGCGTAAAAAACAAAAATTAATTCAGTTCTAATGAACAAACATGTCTATTTATTTCACTGTAAAAGGAACACCAGCCTCTGGAAAAAAAAAAATCACAAAGCAAATTGTCTCATTCATCAACACTGCTATTCCAGCACAACTAAAGCAAATCCTCTTCTGGAGGAACACAAGCAACACTAACATTGCTCACAGCACTGAAGAACAGCTGCAAAGCTGCTATTTAATCCACCAAATGATCTCTTAGCCTACTCATTTGGGTGTTATCTGTGCTTTTAACCAAAATCTATTTTCAGGGTAGGGAGGACACTTGCACTCTGTGACTCACTGCAGCCTTTCCCTATGACTTTGAGTGACACACGGGTCACACCAGCGCCGTACCAGCCGCTGGCCATACCTTGAAATTGTCCTTAAGATTTAAAATGGTGCTTGTCGGACTATCAGAATAGAACAGGCACTCATTTTATTAAGGTTTGGATTGCCACAGCCATTTCAAGCACAATTTTGCAGTACCCACCTGGGAAACTGAAATGCTACCTATTCTCTTGTCTGGGCATCACAACGTTCTCAATAATTTTGCAAAAGTACTTGAAGAGTTTCAACTAATCCCTTAAGGGTAACCACACACTGTTCGTGTTTCACCTTAATTCTTGTGGCCTGTGGGTCCGTGCAGTCATCAAACCGAATACAATATCCAACCTCATGTCCCAGCACTGCTCCTCTTTCATCAGCAACTCGGCCTGCAACCTGAGGAAAGAGATCCTCATCAGCAGAGAAAGCTCAGCACACTTCAGCCTTGTATCATTACGAACTATAAGGACATCTACAGACACAATAAAACTCCACAATACATACATTAGTCCCACTAGAATTCCAACAAGAAGCTACTGTCAGTCATTTGAGTGACACTCAAAGCCATACCTACAGGCAGTGAATTCATGATTTCAGTTGGAATCTTATCACCCCATCACCTTCAGCCCAAGAATTCAGGATAATTGTCACTCTGGGTAACGCAAGCAGAAGTTCAAGAATTTCTGAACTACACCTTATATTTTTGCAACTACCTATCTTTATTTCTAACAAGCCCCATGTTCTAGATGGCAGAGCAGATAAGTCACCCATTAAAATAAAATATCACTTTCAGTTCAAGACAAAGCAATAAATCATCAGTTATATTTCTCATCTCCTGTAACAGCCACAGTCCAGGCAGTCTGCAACAACACCCTCAAAGAAAAACCCTGCTGTGTCTATGTACTAAGCCTGAACGGAATAATCTTTCTATTTTAGGCTTAAAAATGACGCATTAAGACATGAAAGGGAAAAGAGAAGTGAGTTTGCTGTGAGAAATCATTGCAGCACTCCCAACATCTCCTGTAGAACTTGTGCTCTGTCAGCTGGATGCCCTATGAAGGAGAAAAGGGAGGACACTGCAGGCAGACTGCCCAAAGCACAAGATGCAGAGCACTGCTAGAGCCTGTTCCCTTCACCAGGCTGGAGCTGGTCAAAGAATACTGGATTCTACTGTAGTTACCAGAGGCAGATGCTGGTATGTTGTGGATACCATTTACTACATTATAGAGAACAGGTAAAATGAGGGTTATAAAATGGCACCTCAGTTCTCTGTACAAAAAGAATGCTGCAGCAGAAACTTCACCCAAGTCAGTGCCTGGCAGCAGCTGTGAAGACAAGCAGCACTGGATGCTTTCTGTGCACACTGTTACCAGAGAGCAGAAGCTGTTGCCCTCAGCATCTCCTTTTCCCCCTCACAGTACATCCAGCTGACATTATGCTCTCCAAGACATAATATGTATATGCAAAAATTTCTCACAATAAAACTGTTTCTTCTCCTGCCTGACATTTTTACAAGGGGAAACAAAAGAAACCACACCCCATAACAACAACAAAAAACCAAACACAGAAAAAAAGATTAAAAACCTAGTTATGAATTGCTAGAAAGAGGTACACAACCTCTTGTTTCTTTTACTGGCTGCATAACTGTATGCAGACTTACATCACTGTTTCACCTTGTGAAAGAAGTTGAGGGTCACGCAAGCACAGTTCTAGTCCTGAGTCAATCACAGCTCAGCCCTAACTTCCGTACACAGTTCTGCTGACAGCACTCAATTTGACTTCAAAGCTTCTACATCTGCAGTTCTGGAATGCTGGAACGTTTGGCCAGACCCACTAATGAGGTTGAATTCAGTGTGTAACACCAGCAGCTCTTATAGAAAGATAAGCAGAAACATCTATTCGCTCAGGAGCTCGTGCAGATTCCTGCCATGCAGCAAAACCTGCTGATAAACTGGAGGTTGTAAGGACAACAGACTGGGAAGATTGGGACACTCACTGAAACAGCAGCGACCCGACGCGGCTGTGTCACCCCAACAACTCTTCCTTCGGCTGTCCAGCCAGCTTCTGCCAGGTACTGCAAACAAGAATGGGGATAAGAGAGGCACTGGTCATGCTGTGGTTACACCCAGGTGTTAGTTCCTCACATTTTGTGTTTTTACCTGGTTCTGTTCAATATTCCATGTAAAATCCCCTGAGGGAATACCTGATTTTACCAACCTAAACAGACACTTACTTGTGGAATCTGCGTTGATTTCCCACATCCTGTTTCCCCTATAATCACCAGAGTCTGGTAGTTCTCCACTAGATAAAGTATGTGATTTCTTAGCTGGAAGAGAAGATGACATTTAAACATAAAAAGCAAATTGTACAAAAATAAGAAAACAATTAAATGACAATATTTACATATCTGGCAGACACAGTAACTTCTTGCTGCATGGAGTTCACTGCCAAAAGCTAAATAGTCCTTTAAAATTTACAAAGGACATATACAACATATAGTAAATAACGTACATCAGCAAAGTCCGTAAAACTGTCACTTACAGTTGTCAAACACGACAATAAATTCCAATAAACAGAGAGCAAAGTCATAAAATTATTATTTTATGTTGCAAAATGATTTTTTTTTTTGAAAGAGCAGTATAAAAAAAGACAGAAGAGCCAGACATCATGCAACACATTTAATATATCAGAAAGAACTTCTGTACCTTAAAAACAGGCAGCTTTTGCCTTTGCTGTTCAATGGAGAGGGAAGCATAAGGGTTATAGACGACAGTCACAGCGCTGCTCTCAGCAGGACTCTGCCTCTCCTCCGAGACACTGACACCAGGACCTTCTGAGCCTACACGACAGGAGTGACTTTTAACTGGAACAGCACACTCCTGCCTGGTGTATCACAGTACAGCCAAAATAAATATGTTTCATACAAACGGGAATCATGGGTGGCAGCACATTAAAAAACAAAAAAAAAAAGTTTTCTGTGAAAGCAACCTCAATACTAACTAACAATAAACAAGGGATACACCCCTCTCTTCAGCTCTGAACTTACCTCAGGAATTGAAATTTGATTTGTTCCTGCTGAAAACTATCACAATACTACTGAGACCTGAAAATGAGGAATCACGCAAGTGAACTATAAACAAAAACTCATCTCAAGAGCAGAATGTGTCATCTCCAGCCGCAGACTCAACTGGGAAAGTCTGAGAGCAAAGAGGAGGATTCCCCTGTTTTGTAGGATTTGCTTGCTTGCACTTCTCCCACTGTTAAAAAGTTAGACCCTATTCAGAACTGCCAAGCAGTTTTACCACACATCAACTATTACTGTGATTGTCTCCCAGGTCCTTCCCCACTGAGCTGCTCTCCCTGCTGTTCACCAGGGTTATTCCCGCCCAAGGCCAGGATTTTGCTCCTCCCTCAGAACTCCTTGGAACTCCCCTGCGCACTTCGCAGCCCGTTGAGACCCCTCAAAGGGCAGCACACCCACAACACAAACCACCCACTCCATGCCCTCCCCTGCCACCCCATACCGGGCAGCACCCAGCTGGAGCCACAAACACCCCCTGGGCTTTGGCAGTGAGGGGACAGCCACTTCCCTGCTGCCCTCACTGAATCTTCAAGGTTGGAAAAAACCTTCAGGATCATCCAGTCCAACCACCAACCCCGCACCACCACTGTAACCCCTAAACCACATCACCCAGCACCAGATTCGGACGCCTCTTGAAAACCCTCAGGGATGGACACTCCACCACCTTCCCGGGCAAATTATTCCAATGCCTGACCACCCGAAGAGTGATAAAAAAAATTATAATAGCTAATCTGGATCTCCCGTGTCTCAGTCTAAGGCCATTTCCTCTGGTCCTCTCACGGCAGACACCGCACAAGAGACCGGCTCCCACCTCACTACAGCCTCCTGTCAGAGTTGTAGGGAGCGATGAGGTCACCCCTAAGCCTCCTCTTCTGGAGACGAAGCAAACGCAGCTCCCTCCGCCGCTCCTCGTAAAACACGTTCTCGAACCCTTTCAGAGCCTCGCTGCCCTTCACTGTAAACACTCCAGCGACCCCAAAGAGCCGAGGGGGGCAGCGCTGCCGGCTTTCGCCGCATCTCTCATCACGGCCAGGCAGCTCGGAGCTCTGTCCCCCACACCCCTCACCACGGCCAGCCGATGTTCCCTCCCCCGCACCTCTCACCGCGGCCAGCCCGGGCCGGGGCTCCGCACTCCCCCAGCCCGCACCCCCCACAGCCCTCACCCGGCTTCCAAAACTTCACCGGCCCCACGGGCGCCGCCATCTTGGGGTGAGAGGGCGGCCGGAAGCGGCGCGCGGCGCCCACGTGACGCGCCCGGCGTTGCCGTGGAGACCGCGCCCCCTGGCGGGCCCGTCCCGCAGCGCGGCCGGGACCGGAGTGTTCCGGGAATAGCGGAGTTCCCTTTCTTCCCTCACAGGACTGTAGGGCCAAATCTTTGCAACCAAGAGACAGCGGAGTTGTTGCTAACGCTTAATAACATCTAATGTCCAGCAAACTGCGATGCGAGTGGGTGGGTTGGCATCGCTACAGTGGTTATCCGAGGAGCAGCGGACTGTAAGGGAATAAGGTGCAAATTTGGATCCGGTGAGGCCCTGGCACAGAGAAGCTGTGGCTGCCCCATCCCTGGAAGTGTCCAAGGCCCTGGAGCAAGCTGGGATAGTGGAAGGTGTCCCTGCCCATGGTAAGGGGTGGGATGGGATGGGCTTTAAGGTCTTTTCCAACCCAACCCGTTCTGTGATCCCCTGGGGGATGCACATAGGATTTAATGGGGCCGAAAGATCACTGCCCAGAAGTCCCTGCTCGTTAATTAATTAGAGCTGATTTCTCCAATGAAGGATGCCGCCACAGCTGCTGTGCTTTACACCAGGCAGATGAAGAACAAGGAAGAAAACCATCACAAAAATAGTGAATAAATGCAGCTGCGCCCCATCACAGGCTCCTTACAGCCTGTTTAAACCAAAAACACACCCATGAAAACCCATGGAAATTACAATTGAATCAAATTTAGCCTTTGAGTTAATTAAGTATAAGCTAGAGGAAATATAAAAATAGAAAGTCCAAACTGCTTCTAGTAAGTTCAGTAATACTGTCACATATTCATGCTTATGGGGAAAAAAAAATCAAATCACATCTTATATTGTTGTATCTTCCCACGCTAGCAGTGCAGGTACGGAGATTACCACAAACAGCACCTCACAACGCTCTACCTCCATGGTCACTTGTTATGCTGAGTAACCACATGTAAAAGAGGTTATTATGCTATAATTATGATGTTCCTAAAGTTCTAGGTATATGTTTCAATGTACTTTCGATATTAAATCCACTCTATCAAAAATAAACACAAATTGTCGTACTTTGTATCATCAATATATTAGTAACTGTTGAGAAAAAATCCCACATAGAAAGAGCTGCCTATTAAAGTAATGACATGAACAACAAAGTGGAAAAGTTATACTTGAGAAAATATATACAGATAATTCTTATGAAAATAAGATTGCACAAACAGTATTTTGCACAGAATACAACACTGTATGGGTTTTGTCTTTATGGAAAATATAGGTAAGAATAAAAATACATATTTCAAATTTCTTTACATCTGGATGGAAGTTAATAGTACAAAGCTATAAACTACTGAATATTGACAGATAAGGAGAGCCAGAATGATTACATTTCCATGATTGTAAATGCAGGAGAAAAAGGCCCAGATTAGTTGCATACTAATCAGTACATTATTACATTGCCCATAAAGACCATTTTTGTAAGATCTGTGTGTCCAGTTTAATGGTAGCCTTCTGCTGTTTAGCTGAAACCCATGTGAAATTCCCCTGCCAAGTTTTAACCTTCCCCTCTGAAGCCTAGAACCCACAAGACACACAAGCATATACCCGAGTATTTTGCAGTAAAAGAGCCACAAGAACAACCTGAGAAAAGGTAAACCTTTGCTTTGACTAATGGATATTTGGCAGGCTGCTGGAACTTCAGTACCTCAATGTGCAGCTGTTTGAGAGGATACCTTACTCATCTGAGGGTGGGTTTTTTCCCTCCAGAAACGAATGGATTAAAAAATAACAATAAAAATATTGAGCTGCCATGAAACCTTAGAAATGGTTCTGTTGCTGACTTCTGAGTCATTGCATTTCTGGTAGAATTAAGACTTTTGTGAAGAGGCAGCAGCTTTACAGATTTCAGATCTACTCAGCTTTTCCCACAAGACCAGACAGTGGCAGCAGCCACAAAGAAACCAAAAAGTAGATCTGGTAATGCCAAGGAATTGGTCTCATTTGGCTCTCCTACAAACACAGTGGGTCCTTTAGAATATAATCACTTGCACACATTTATTGCATGATGTCCAGCAATCCAAATAGTCCAATATAAAGGTCAGTTGAAATTCACTCACTGCTAAAACCTTGTTTACTGACACATTAGCTCGTTCTGCCTGCCAGCATAGCTGTGTGTGAAGAAAATGTAACATTTGAGGAGCAGTAGTGTGGTACTGACCTACTAGTTTCTTGATTAGGGTTACTCCAGTTTTGTGTCATGAAACAGTTGGTGGAGAGTTTGTGTCAGACCAAGACTGATTGCAGAACTGAACAGCAATCCTGCTTTCATCCTTGGAATAGACTTTTAAGCAATATTAATTTCAATACCTAGATTTCTTAAAAATAAGGGTTGAGCTACTGAGCTATGACACTGCCAACCCATCAGCTTAAAACATGCATGAACAGGTTGAGAAATGAAAATTTAACAGAATAGAAGTCAATAATGGCTTCATAGTGTTCTTCAAACAAAGCCACAATTCCAGTTTCACTTTCTCTCAGTCTGAGGTTTCTTTCCCAGCTGCTCTCACAAACACACTGCAAGACAGTGCTGGACAGGGATGGATGGACGTGGTTCCTGAGGTTCTGCTTCTTGCTCTGCATGGACATGCAGTTCATCTCTCTATGCTCCAGTGTGGCCTCATAACCAGGGAGTCATTCCTCTTAGTCAGCGGGGGAGAAGTGTGCATCGTGTTATTTGGGGTGTACACGGCCTCCCTGGAGGCGTGCAGCCAGCTCCTCTTCCTCTTCAGATCTCCTACAAATGCTCTCAGATACAAAAATTCCATTCTCAGGAAGTGTTCCCTGGTCACGTCTCTGGAAGCCACTGTTATCCTGAACAGCTGGTCCCACACCCTGTTCTTGCAGCTGGAAAACTCTTTGAGGCTGATAGGCTTTGACCGTGAATGAAGAATCCGAAATTCCAAGTCAAAGTGTGCAACTATGGGGCCTGACAGGATCAAAATGTTACTGCTGTTCAGCTTCCCATCTGTCCATGTAAAACTAGCAAAGGAAGAGTGAGAAAATTTTAGGTTAATTCAAAATAATCAGTAAAGAAAGTATTCACTGAAAATTCTCCTTCATCACATTTAGTTAAGTTGTTCTTGCAACCCAACTGATGAGCAGTGGAGTCTTTTAAGTATAAAAGTTGGACATAAAATCTGATAAGGACAGCAATTCTGCAACTTTGCTGGTTTTCCTTTCCATGTAGAGAAGCCATGTAAAGCAAGAGAAAGAAATTGGCACTTGCCTGTAGGAGCCTGTTGTCACTCGAATGCCATCAACTAACATGAACTTTTCACGGACTTTTCCAATGATTTTGGCACCCGACCTGGTGCAGTACGTGCTCCCCGTGATAATTCGAACCCTCATCAACTGTTAAAGACACAGCAAGAGTCAGGTGGACCGCAAAGTTCAGTGACTGCATTTAAAGGAGTGACACAGCAATAACCACCCCTGCTGAACTGCGCACTGGCACAAGAGTCACTCGCTAGGAACCAAGTGATGAGTTTGTCTTGTTTTTGTAGGCAAAGAGGTGACATTAAGGGGCAAACCCATAAACTGACTGCAGAATGTGACTGAAAATTCCTGTCACCTAATTGTCAGGATCCAAATTCCACAGACTCCTGAGAACCTGCTTCTCCATCAGCCTTCAAAGTCTCGGCGAGCCCAAGCAACTCCAGTCATGCATTAGGAACTGGACATTCCTCCTGCATTTCCTTGAACATTCAATTAGTATTTGTGCTCAGAAAGCAGCTGTAACATCCAATTACAAAGGTTTCAGATTTTCTATTAATTGCTGCCTTATGTATGAATAGTTAAATCTTCCAAGAAAGAGCTGGAGCTACATAACCCCCATTTTAAGTTGTGGCAGCAGGTGGAATAATTTCTTCTTTTGACAGCTCAAAGATTACACTCGTAAGAGGATCAGTTGCCTACCTCTATAAATATGACAAGGCTCACCTTTTCCTGCTCAAGGTCAACTCCCAGATCCTTGCACATTTTTAGAAAGTGGGAAGATGAAGACTGATCCAGAAGGATATACACTTTAACCTGCCGCTGGCTACAGGCTTCCAAGAGGTCTGTGAAGATATCGGTATCTGTGAAGGAATCCATAACCAGGGCAACCATCTGCAACAAGTTTCAGAAGAAACCATTAGACTGTTTCCCCCGCATCGCAAGGGAGATAGCCCATGAGAAACTTGACTTTCAAATTAAATATTCCCCCTGCCTTATTTCAGGTAGTTATGGAACATGGTACAGTCTTCTGTGATACAGTGTATTCTTCCTCACCTGGAGACAGAACTGGACTCCTATTTTTGCCCTATGTTAGGCAAATTTGATCTCTTCCTAGGCAATAGAGGGTTGGGTTTTTTTTCCTGAGAATAGATGTCTTTTCCTCAAAAGCACTGGCAGAAGAAAAAGGTGAGCTTATTTCCAATGCTACAGTTCTCCAGTCTTTCAACTTTTCAAATATGAAAAGAAAGAATAAAAAAAACCACAACTGCTCTTTACATCTCACCTCTCCGTTTAAAATAAAAGTAAGGTTTGTCTTCAATTTATTATTCAGATTCTCATATTTCAAGTCAAGATCTGAGTAAAACATCCCTTGAGAGCCAGCTCCTACCCCTGCAGATCTTCCCCATGGGCTGAACCCCAGTGTTTGCCGTGGATCCTCCACAGGATGGGGAAGCAACGGCTGTTTCAGAGAGCCGGGAATGGGCACACTCGGGATGTATCGCTCACAGGTGCCAACTCTCTGAGGGAACTTAGCGGCACCCGGAGAGTCCGGACTCGATTTTCAGCAGTATGGGGGGAAAAAAAGGTGGCGAATAATGAACCTGTTTAAAAAATAACTACAAAAGATGGTGGAAAAGATATAAAGCAATAGGAAACAGCATAGTAATTAAAACCAGAAGGTTATGTAAGAGTAAAGTAAGCGGGGAAGGACGAGGTGGCCCCGGGAAGCCGCGCGGGCAGGGCAGGGCGGTCCGCGG
>VYZQ01044670.1:3904-22117 GCA_013400655.1 Mystacornis crossleyi
CAAACACAACAGCACACAGACTTCTGTCCAAAATGAGCTAACACTGGACTTTCTTTAAATTGAACACGATTTGGGAACAAGTTGAAGATGTGCCATTGCCTGATCCATCCAAGTAACACCTAGGTCTACTGTTACAGTTCTTGAGCACACCACGAGTAAAAGGGGGACAAAAACCCCCCTGAACTGCATTTTGCCTCAGTCCTTTCAAAACTCTGGGTTTTAGTGTTTATCTGCAATGCAGAACACATTTCTACCAAATATTTTATCATCAGTGTAATAATCTGAATTTAACACCTTGTTTTTAATGAGGTATTTGTAATTGCTTTGNACCTTAAAAAGTTTGTTTTCATTTGCAGGATTTGTCTATATAATTGCCACATAAATATTAGATTACTTTTGACCCTACACATTTTTAACCTCAATGTCGTACTGTAGCAATACGTTCTACACTAATTTGTGTACTGAATGAAATATATTTCCTTTGGCCAGAACTGAATTTATTACTTTCCAGTACCAATGAGAGTTTCCCTTTCTGATGACAGCAAGGTATCTCTAACTAAATCACTACTTCAAACAAAAAATCGTCAATATCCCTTTTACAAGATGTTTTTTACAGAGAAACAATTTCACAAATAGCAGTGACCCTGCAATCATAGTAATTCTTAAAGATGCTGCAATCAGTATGGAAGATACTGACAGTGCATGCACTGCACATTCTCTGCCTGAGATTGTGTTTCTTAACAGCAGGATTGCCCTTTATGTGCCCCTGGGCTAAGGCTCAAAGGGCAGAGCTCAGAGCACCTTTCCCAAAGCTCAAGACCCAGGCCTAGAAACAACAGGACCAGCAATACCATAACCATGAGGAATGATGATAAATACAAAGTTTTCTGAGCATGTCAGCACAACTGTGGTATACCAGAAAGCTTCTCACCTCCCTTGATGATGGGACCAGTTGTATGAATTAGCCATTCACTGGAGTACTGTTCTTTTGAACTTGCCTTTATATGCGATTCCTACCTGCAGGATGTGAAGTTTGAAACAGCTGGTGTCCTCATGATGCCTTTTTACAGAAATCTGAGGTAGCACATATAAAAACTAGCCAAAAAATACATAAAGATTACTGAGGTTACTCAACTAATTGACAGAAAGAAGGAAAGAAAGATATACAATGAACAACCCACTTGAGATTCCAGTACAGTAATTTGGTCTCTTCATCCACCACAAATTCTTAGAGCAGCAGAGTAAAACATTTCCTTACACTTTTCACTGTCATGAACTGGATCTTCTGTCCTGATCTGGCCAGAACTACTTAGAGCAGCAAAAGCCAAACCCCATCAGTGTGCTGGCTGGCTTCCTCTCCATCATCAAAAACCTGAATAGGAACTGTGTGACCCTCTCCCCTGTTAAAAAGTCTCACACAGCCATTAATTTATCTCTTGCAATTAATGGTGTCCCTGAAATAGATGAAATATCTTGCAATCCGTCTTCAAAGGCACTCTTACTTGATTTCAGCTTTTCTTCTATTGACAGCCGGAAAACATGGATGGATATCTAAGTACCGCTAAAGAGATCCAGTATTATCTCCCTGATGTTAGACATCAGGGTTCTACTTGGGTCATATAATCTCTCCATTTATTAGAAGAACAATTCCAGATGATTCAACAGTTTAAAAAATATTAAAGGATGTCTCTGATAGGCCTAATGATGAGATCACCGTTAATTCTGAAATGACAAAAGCTCACGCAAGGGTTTTGAGTAATTTGATGCTGGCAATAACCAAGTAGAGATGACACTGTGCTTGGCAGATGCACAAAAAGAGGTCTTTTGGCACTTTAGAGAGAGGTTATGACAAAGAGTGTTCAGCCTGAATGAGCCAGAGACATTCAAAGTGTTCATACGACAAAATGTCCGTGAAACATTTTTCAGCATTTTCAAGACTTCTGGCATGTTTACCTAATGCAAAGCAGTTAAATACGATAGATATTCACTGAGCTCCTCCTTGTCAACACAGGCTGTAAGTGAAGATGGTCCCACTTGGCTGACTCTGTTCCCGCTCTGACGCAGCAGACACAGACACTACATCTGCTGCTACCCCTTTCACTCCACACATGCCTCCTGTGAATCTGTGAGATAATTCAGAGACACCTACTTGGGGTACCAGCATTTTAGCAAGTCTTGTGAAAAAACAAACAATATGCGATCTACCCACAAACACTGAAAGGACAAAGCTGTTGTGCAGGTAAGCTACTGCTCTCCTGTTTCTCTCTTTCCATCATGGGAAACTCAGTTGAACTGTTTTCAGAGTAATCTGTGCTCTACTGAATTCACCTGTTTTTACCTTTTCCTGAAATAGTACTGACAAATAAATAAAAGTACTTCCTTGCAAATAGTCAAAGAGCAGGGTTATAGGAGATACCACAAGCACCTTCCACTGATGTATGTTATGCAGATGAAATAAAAGGCAAGAGCACTCTAAGCAAATACCATTTTTCATTTGATCCCAAATAATTACTTCCAGCACAGACAAACTACCTAGAGCTTCAAAACAGCTGAATTCAACATTGGGTGCAAATTGAAAAGGTCAATCACAAATCAAGATCTCCTTTTAAAAACATTTTAAAAGGACTTTTCTGTGTTTATTTTCCCTTTTTTGCCTAAGTTTCTCTTCCAATCCTCAACACCTTGCACAATAAGTTTGTCCTTTAATATAGAAAAATGTAGGCAGTGACTTTTTCATTTTGAGTGCTGCTGAAGAGGTAGAGGAAAGTGACTGACTTGCTATTTGCTTTTTTAGGTCTATCAGCAAAGTCTGCGACTGTCTCCTGCCCTAACTTTCTGCTCTGGGAGATCTAATGCCCACTCCACCATCAGCCCTCCTTCCAGCCCTAAGCGATAGCCCTGCAGAGCCCTCAGAAATGAAGCCCACACCAGCCACGGGTCAGCAGGCAGTAACAACAGCATCGGCTGCATCCTACACTTCTTGTTCAATCTGTTTGCTGACTACTCCAAATAAAGAATGTCAACAGTTTCCAAAGAGGCAGACACCTCAAAATTTGCACGCAGGTTGTCAGCAGCAGTGTTACAACAAGCTGGCCTTGTAACAGCGTAGAGGTGAAGCACTGCTTTGTTTTAAGGTGATCAGCTTAGTGTTAACTTCCCTAGTCTCTTCAATGTGAAGATGTGGATTTTAACTAGGTAATATGGAAAAATGAGTGCTCTGCTTTAGTTAGAGTACCGAGAACTACTGATCACACAAATATTTTTGTTCAGAACTGCTTAATAATGAAGTACCAGAGCACAGGACTGCTCAGCTACATCATCAAGTGCAAAACAAATGGGACTAATGTAACAAAAGAGACTCAGGTCTACAGAAAACACAGCAACTCCACTAAGAGCCCCCAGATTTAAATACCTACATACATAAACTACAAATGAAGTAATTCTCCTGGAAAATAATGTGAAATTCTTGATGCAGAAAACAATAATTAAGTGGTAGTCTTTTCCCCCTTAAAGGAAACTTTAAACAGTGTACTAGAGAAATAACTCTCTGGTAATATGTCCCTGGGATGAAACGGGAGCCATACCTCTCTAAATTATTGCTTCAGTCTTGAGTCTAAAAGGATTTCCTCTCATTCACTCACAATAACTTGTTTTGTCTAAAGACTTTGCATCTTAGTTATTAAGTTAGAAAATATTTCGGAACTGCACACTTCTTCACATGCAACACAAATGCAAGGTGCTCAGTGATTTGGGCTGTCAGGAAATGCAGACGGATTAGGAGAGGGATCCGACCACCACTTATCCTACCATCTGCTCTCCCACGCTGGATTCTTGCCTATCACCTTGCTCTGAGTTTCATGACCTAAAAAAACCACCTGTGCCACAGCATGTTATTCTTGCAGGCTTTTTTCCCTAAAGAAACAGGATAGAAAAAGAGGCTGGCTTGATAAGGTAAAAGAAAATACCCCATCTGGACAAGATGAGTGCAAAAGGAAACTGCTGACTCATTGCTCTATTTTAAGTGCTTCACAGAATTGCCTACCCTCAACCTCCCCACTTCCTTTTTCCCTAAAAGTGCCTACTTTATTTTTCTCCCCATATGCTAGCAAAGCCTCACTATCGTTTAGGCCAAAACACTAAAGCTGTTGTCACAGAAGAGAAGACCAAAGGACAAAACACAGGAAGTAATTCAAGGCACAACTTTTTTTTCCCAATTCATAATTTCCCAAAGACAGGGAAAAAAGACCAAGCAAGCTCAGCTTCCAAGATGGAGTACTTCAAAGCCGCAAACTGCACATACCACTCAAACACCAGCAAGAAGTAATACATAAACAATGCTTACTCACACTGCTGGTTTCCAAAAGGTCAATTAATACCAGGAGATAGAAAATAACCCTCAGTCTGTAGTATGCTTTCTTCCTTACACTAATTACAATAAAGCATGTATAGATGGTAGAATTAAAAAAACAAGTTCTGAAAAATTAAATTTTTCCACTGTACTTTTATGATTCGTGCAATCAGAACTTGTTTTATTTAAGAGGGACATATCAAAGTTGCTCAAATAAAATTAGTTCTGATATGTTCTATGTTACAAGTGTGGTGGTGTACATCCATACACACGCCTCCATGTGCGTCTCTCCTCCTGTCTACAGTTCCAATGTGAAAGCAAAACTCAAAATTACAAACTCCACTACACAAGCATCCCACTGGTATCACATGGGCTGAGCAATCATCTGATAAGCCACAGGGGCACCTTGAGCTAACTATAAATTATAGCAGCTCTAGGTGGTTGTTCTCGGGGTGGAAGAATTACACAACTGAGGCAGCATGGCCAAAAGGTTTTAGGTATTTTCTGACAGCCAGGTCTTCAGATTCAGAGACCTAGATTCCATCCAAAGTACAGGAAGATGCTACAAATCTTTATTTCTACTTCTGCTATCTGTATCTTAGCTATTCCGTCTTCCTTTCTCCTCCAAAACCCGTCTTTCCCATCTAACCTCCTCATGCCACACTTGCCTGTCCTTGCTGGTCATCTCTCAATTCCCTGTCTAATGTTTCTCTTTTGGCAACACAAGCTGACAGATACAGTACCCACCTGACGCAGTATTTTCCATTTCATTAGCACCCAAAAACCCAGTAGCACCTCAGCACGTGCACCATTTCTATGAACCCCAGTAATATCCTCAAATCAGACTGAGATTAGCTCAGTTAGTTGAAGCATGGCACTAAGAACAAGGCTGTGATCCCCGTACGGGCCATTCACTTAAGAGTGGGACGTGATAACGCTTGTGGGTCCCTTCCAACTCTGAATATTTTGTGGTTCTGCAATCTTTTTTCAACAGCCGTAGTTCCCACAACCTAGAAGCTTCGGCTTCCATCTCCTTTAACCATCAGTCGGTACGCCGGCCTGCTCCAGCTCACAACACTGGCATGTCCCAGCACAGGAGCTCCTCCTCTCCCCTCTTTACAGAAACCACAGAGCCCAGGCTACAGGACAGCTTCACAGTTCTGGTGCAGCTCCAGCGCTGACCATATCCAACAGGTATGGATCAGCAACCCAGGGGAGACATCAGGCTCAGGCCCAGGCTCACGCATGCTCAGCAGTACTGGCATCTTCAGCATTTCTAACCAGCCCTAAAAAGTCTTAAGCATCCTAAAGATATAGCAATTCCCCTGACATTGTATCTCTCAGTTAATTCTCACGGGAACACAAAAGAGTATTCTAGGTGTAATACCAATATCAGTAACTACATGTTACATATATTTTGTACATATACTTCTATTCTTTTTGATAGTCAAAACCATAGTAACAGATATTCATGTTCACTATAGTTTATATTCACTACATATATTAAAAAAAGACCCCAGCCTTCACACAAGGATTCTCTAGAGCAAAGACAAACCTGCTACACTGCTCAGTTAAGTCACCAATTCTTATCCACCTACTAAAAAGGAAAAAAGGGAGACTACTTTTTCCCTGGAAAGGGAGTTAAGGAATGGTGGTAAAGACTAAAACTACAGTAAAGAAATGTTGCAAACATTGCATGTAATAGCCCCTCAAAAAGACTCCATGCTTCCACCATCTTTTGATAAAAATTTATGTGACAAAGTGCTGAAGCTGACTCGCTCTATTTACAAATATTTCAAATACTTTACCTTTTGCTGAAAAGTAAGCTGGAAGCTTCCCAAGGCAAAGGTAACGAGTGTTATATACTTTGAAAACACACAGTGTAGTCTGATAAATGTTTATCATTACTTACTTGATGGAAAGAAAAACTAAAATGAAGCAAAGTACAAAAGCCAAAGAGAATCTCATTTGCTCTTTTTCCAATTTGCATACCTGTGCTGGGAGAGTCTTTTGATAAAGCCAGTGGCCAACCAGCACAACTTATTTAATTGTGATGAGCAACATGATGAGGAGCGATAACAACAGCTCAGAAGGCTGGGAAATAGCACTTGGTGAAAATCAATAGAAGCTGTTAAGAGTGGAATCTTCACAGATATACAGACATCAGAGATCACTCTATGCAACGAACTTTCCTGAGATACAGGTTCTCTTTAGAAGAAGTAAGCCTCACTGTGCAAAGCACAGCCCATGTAAAGTCACACACAAACAGCTCTTCTACCCAGAAATAAAATGCTTTAGAAAATGTAGCTTTTTACTAGAAATGACTTTTGGGTCCCTTCTGACAGCTGGCATCTTTCTCCAAAGCAACACAGCAGAATGTCCAATATCTGTAAACTACTTTAGATTTCATTTTTGATTTAGATAGTAACAGAAGAAAAACACTACACTTGACTCTTTAAAAAGCGCAATCAGGAAGTACTCTTACAGAAATTGCCACGTCAGATATCACAACTGGGTGGCAACTGGTTTGTAATCTCTGGCACGGGGCCTTCCAGTCCCAGAAACATCATTCAGAAAAACAGCAGCTGGCACACAAAGATCAGAAATATCAATATTGATTAAAAGTACATTCCAATGTCAAAATTTTAAAGCCGTATGAAATTTTCAGACTGCTGGACCTTGGGGAGAAGAAAGCAAAGCTGGCTTTTCAAAAAAAAGGTTTCTGATCTCCTGGAAGATACAAATAGGTAATGCTGTAAAAGCCAACATCACAGCAAGAGTGAAGTCTGGCTATTGCAGGTGCTCTCAACCGCACCGGCCCCCCACCACTCCCCGCCTTGCTTTTCTTACAAACCATCTGAGTGCAAATGTTCAGGAGGAACAGGGCTTACCTCTAATTCTTAACAGGGTGACACACTTCACTGGAGTTAGAAGCAGATGAATATGGTAGACGTAATCTTATGACTGCCTGGCTCTCGGAAGGGCCAGGGGGCTCTGATGAATGTATTTATTGCTGTAATCTTGAGCCAAATGCCTAAGGGTGACTGCTATTTCAAATCCTCTAAAGCCTTTGAAAACAGATAATCCATTGTTTAAAGATTTTAACTAAAGAAGACCACGGTTGCAAAGCCTCAGGCAGAAAGACCAATGAAACACTAGACAGGAGAACACTTTGCAATAATTTGCTGCCCACATACTGCTGTGCTTCGCACACTATACGAGAAACAGCAGCAACTGGACCCTTATATTAAGAAAGAACTTTTACTGAGGAAGGAAAAGAAAGGGGATTCCTCTGCCCAGTCTAATAGCTACCTGCTCCCAGATGCACTATATACCAAAGGTTTTAAGCCCTAGAAGTAATTAGTTATGCCCAATATGAGCTACATTAAATAGGCACAGAATTTTTAAAGCACTTGGTACTGCCAATGAGGCCCCTTTAATAAAAGGCCTCAAGCTGAATACTGACTACTGTAGCACTCAAAAAAGTCAGTGGTCATGTACAGCCTCTGCAGCTAGTACACCTAAAGCATGACTGTGCTGTGCTAGCAGTATAATGGCAATGCTGAGCTTGTGCAAGAAGCTTGCCATATGAAAAAAATGCACTGTACGACTTGCTCCCAGGAGAGAAACAGCATATCTGAGCAACTGCAACAGGGGAAAAAGTATTGCACTCACTGCTCTCAAGTACTGCTTCCTAGAATTTGTCATTTCCAAACCCAATAAAAATTAACCAACATTTCTAAGAATTTTTGTGATACTTTCTCATCACTGTTTAAGATGATCTTCAGTGACAGTGATAGGACAAATAATCTTCTGCACCTGTATTACCAATTCAAAGCTAGATTCAGACCAGTATAGTCAAAACCCATTTCTACTTTTTTTTTCTTGTACTCCACACTGATCTCTGCAGTCTCAGTGAAGCCAGCCTTACAAGCAGACAAAAGGGATAACAAGCCTCCTCACACTGACAGGATGGATTTCACTGCAATAGCCAGCTTGTTCCCATAACTTGACATGAAAAAGAACCCCTGCCCCACATTTCTTCCTGCATCTCCTTCCTTTTCTTTCAAGACAGATGGAATCAAGCTAGATAAGATTTTTCAAAAAAATATTATCTAAGGATAATTAATTTTAGGAAATTTACATTTTAAGACTTGAGTGTTATATCCTAGTGTCTGTACATACAAGGTCATTCCCATTTCATTTGGCTGAGAGCTCCCTCGTGTTATTCTAGCTATCATGAAAGTCCTGGCGTTTGTGCTCACAAGCCTTGCAACCACTTCCCCAGCTCTGTCAGCAGTTTCCCAGCTACACTGGAAGACACCCGCGGTAAAAGGTCATGACTGCAAATGAGGATGAAACTCCATACAGCCCCAGGAAAAGTTACAGTATTCCAACAGAGAGCTGGTAGCAGAGACTGTGTAACACCAGTATGAAAGAGCTGCGAAGACCGGAACACAGGACAAAACGAGCAGCGCTCTCAACGCTCATTTTCAAGCTTGGTGTTATCAGTCCCATCCTGGCAGATGAAGCATGAGGTTTCTAAATCACTAACACATGAAGAGCAAAAAACATCTGTATCCCCACCGAATGCTTTCTCCAGATAAAGCCTAACAACAGGAAAAACCAGAATCTTGCATTTGTGGTTTACACCCTAGAGTGCAAGACATGCTTGGCTGTATTTTCATTCTTTCTTAAGTTGGCTCCTTTCTAAAAGCACTCAGTATACTTTAAGACCAAAGCATTTACAGACATACCCTTCAAGGACAGCCTTGCTTCCAGTGCAGACACTGTATCCATTTCCACTGCCTTGTCTCTCATCACTGCCTGTAGCTGATCTTCACCCTTGCACAGGATGCATTTCAGGAAGATATAATTGCAGGAAGGGGAAGGAGCCTGAGCACTCCCAACAATTTCAGTCCTCAAAGATCTGTCCAGAACAGTATGGTGGGACAGACTGTCTGTGCAAGGGTTCTTGGAAAAACTGTTGAGGAAAACACAGAAACATTGCTTTTGTTTGGTTGGCTTTTCCTTTGTTTGGGTTTGTTGGTGTTTTTGGTTTTTTTTTTTAAACAAGATATGAAAAAAACAAGCCCAAGACCCATTTCATAGAAATATAACTAGTTTTCTGACATGTCTTTCTGGTAAATTGCATAGGACCATGAAGATAATGCAGTACTGCTCATCAGAGAAGCTTGGAAGTCTTGGAGCAGATGTAAAAAAAATAAAGTGCAGAACCAGTGACCCCTGCACCTTGATCAAAATGACTACTTCACTCTTCCCCTGGACTCATTTTCTTCAGAAACTACTACTCCTATTACTTCTTCAATCTTTCCCCTTACAAGAAATTAGCAATATAAAAGTTAATCCAGTGTCAATTAGAAGCGGAAAAGAACCGGCAGCAATGAAGGACTGCAGGTACTGGCTCTCAGTCTGCTGGGCATACAGCTTGGCTCTTACCATGCTGCTTGTTTCCAGCATTGTTTCAGAGTTTCTCATGACCACTAAGTTAGTTAAGGCTAACTTAGATTTAAAAACTTTGCAGGACTGATGCAGAGAGAAGTAGCACCAGACTCCTCTTCAGCTTACACCATTGGAAACTGTACTTAGGTGACCATGTCTTTAGGTGGTGACTCCTATCCTCCAAAGACAGCTGCCCCGGCATGCCATCGATCATCCTATCCTCAAGACACTCTGGTGTGCCAATACAAGAGCAATACAATATTTGAGCCTGACTGGGTTTCTTATTGATAAGTAAGATTTTCCCTTCTGGAGAACGGTAGCAGAGCAAAAAAGGAGGTTTGTTTTGTTCTGTTATTTTAATTTCCACATCAGCTTCCTGATCCTCCTTGCTGAGTTCTTGTGCCAATACTGAGAACAGTCACTATAGGATTAGATTGCTTTCCTCAGTGGTAGTATCAATTTAAATGCAAACCAAGAGGAGTACATTTAAAGGGGATCTTCACCCTGTTTTCATTCAGCAATAGGAAAATGCTAGGACTAACATAAAAATAATTATACCATAGCTCTACAACATGCAAGAGAGTTAACAACCTCAGAGAAACATTATGTTCAACACCAACTGCAATTATGACAATCCCTGAACACCAGTTTACTCTTAACCTGCCCACATACACAACGCAAGACCAAAAAGAACTTTCGAGCTCTGCCTGCTACCACAGGCACCGTAGCATCGCATGTGGTTAGTGAGGAATTCATATTTATAAGTAATGCTGGGAAAGGCAAACATCAGTATTTTGTTTGAGGCAAAGCAAGTTTTCCTGCAGAAAGCTTTGTGCTTATATGTTTACGTGGACTTGGGCCATGGAAGCACGCCCTGTTCCACGCACAGTTACAGGATACTAAAATATAGATGCAAACACATGATAACAGCACGTTTTCATGGTAGCCTTGACTCAGGAAAGTAGCCTTATTCATATCATGCTTTGATACGAGTGACGAGATCAGAAAAAGGAACATAAAGGAAGGATATGGATGGTAGTCTCCAGACAAAACTAAATCAGCAGACAGTGACAGATCTCTGCTTATGAGGACGATGATTATGACTCAGCCATAAGTAAAGCACATGCATTTTGAGCTTCAGTATCACTGAGTGAATCCAGAACATTTAATTAAAAATAAAAAAAATTAAATTACAAGTAATAAGTTAAATACATTTGTAACCAAAATGGGGGGAGGGGAAAACGATGTTTCAGAGGTGTTCTGGACAATAGATCAGACATGGAGACTAGCACTTTATGCCAGGCTTTCAGTGCTGAAATGAATCTGCCTCTTTGCAGCTGCTGGACTGGGCCAGGATCCCACTTCATCCCACTGAAAAAGCAGGTTTAACACTGCAATAGGTCACATCATTCTCCTGAAAGTGGATTCACACAGCTGGTGAAACAGGGAGCTGCAGCTGTCCTCACGCACAGACACTCGGTGTTGATCAATGCAATGTCTACACTAGTTTCTGTCTGCTCTTTTTTATACCTCTACAGCCCTCAATAACTGGAAGGACAAGCAGTTTTCCAGCAGTTAGGTGATGATGATTTCAGTTCTGTAGCTCCGTTGCTGAGACAAAGGATGCCACTTCAAAGACATCTCTGTACTTGAAACAGACCTACACAGGTGATAGCCAGAAAAGACACACAAACAAGACATGGGTGATGACAGATTCAAGAGGATGACATTTTAAGGGGTCAGGCAAAACACCAAACTTTTCTCCACTGAAAATTTCTGCCTTTTATTAGATTGCACAAGAGTTCCCAGTCTTCCTGTGCTCCTTGTTCATCTTGGGCTGTTAAATATTAAGAGGTATTCAACTTGCTGTGAAATTACATTATTCATCTCAATCATGCAATATGCCACTGTGTTGGGCCACTCCAAACCTGACCTCACCACTTGTTCAAAGCTAAGCTTCCAGCATTGCAAAACCCAGACTGTGCAGGAGAGAAGCCTGTCTCTTTACAGAAAAAAATCATAGTCCAGTACCTGACATTTTGACATTCTCCATGCTTACAGAGTCAACTACAATCTCTGCAGCTAGGTTTTGGATGGAACAAAGACTCACCCATGATTTGGTATGACTTCTCTGGGACTGGTATGTCTGTCCAGGACCACAGTGAGGTTCTGGTTATCACTTACAATGGAAATCTGGCTGTTGAACAACTTAAGCACAGAGGCAAAGGCAAAGACAATCAATAGAACAAGCTGTAAGAGTCAGCATTTGCAAAAGTTTTCAGAACAAAGTGTGACTGGCACAGAATCACTATATCAGCATTAGCTTAAGAAGAGAAACAGAAAAAATGTTCTAAATATGGGAAAGGTAGTTAAAATCAGGAGAGACAAATTTACATTATTAATAGTGATGATATCAAAAATGCTACACTGAAAAGCAGTCCAGGATTAGGAGCAAGTTAGTTGTCACTCTGGAAGGTGTTCAATTTACCTTCTGCTCAGATATTTATCCCTCTGACATTCTCTACATCTGGAGTGACATACTCAGTTTTTAATATATTCAGTGGAAAAACAAAAAACCAACTTCCAGCAAGTGATTCACTTCAACAAATGTGGACATGTCCTTTCGGGTAGACTTAGAAATGAATAGTGCCTTAACATACCCTTAACATAAAGGGAACTTACAGTGCCCAGCTCAGATGAGGACACTTCAGCTGTATTTACATACTGTATCTTCACATGTAATCAGATGAGTCCAGCTCTCATCATCTAAGAGAAGCCAGAACTGACCGTTTTAAAAGCCCTTTATGATACAAAATTTTCCATTCACTCTAAAGCAGCGGTAAGAGCTAGAGAGCTAATGCAAAGTCATTCAGTACAAGGTTCTTAAAACAAAAATAGACATTTGTAAATGTTCTATGGTTCTTCTAACCTTTCTGAAGTAAATCTCAAGCTTCTCTGCTTTTCTAAATTGAGCTCTACTATTCACAATGTAGCACAGCTAAGGCCTATCATTCCACTCTTTCCTTTGAGGAATTAATACCAAAGTGATTGAAAATGCAAGAGTTAAGATCTGTTGAAGAGCTCTAAAAACCCACATGCAAGCTCTGATTTTACTTCAGAAGTACTGCCAAGCAAATTAGCATTAATTAGAGAAAAGCTTAAAGACCAATAAAATATCAGGCTAATGGAATCATCTGGAACCGTAAAACTAAACACGATCAAAGGAAAACAAGTTGCTCCGTCACATAATCTAATGGACCTGACATGGCAACCTCCCAACACAAACCACTCAGAGAAGTGTAATATTCTTGGGGAGTTCCTATTACAGTACTGAAGGAGGTAGGAGACTGAAGAAACAAAGAGAAGAGAAAGGGCAGGGTGCTGGGGTTGTATGCTTTCAATGAGACTGACCAGATGGCAGGCCAAAACTTAAAAAAGAGATTAAGAAGGGATAAGATTGTCATTTTGCTGCCCCTCTGTCCTCCTTCCCTCTTGCATCAGTTATGCCAACTCAGCTCACAATCCAACAACTGAATACAGAGAAAAAATATACATAATAAATAAAAGCAGCCATGATCCCTGACTCTGGAGAGGGCTATGACTTCTTGGTGTGCCATCTAACACAGGCAGCTTTATGACCTACTCTCTCCCCCATTGTAGAAACCCTCCCTGAAGAGGCAACCTGCTCTAGGCGAGCCTCCTCTTGTGAGTTACTCTACTGGGATGGGAAGGAGAAGAGGAGGGGACAGACTCTGCTGCCTCTTCCTTTAGAGAGAATGCCCCGGAGAATCTTTTCTACTAATGGAGATATTTCTAAAGGCGAAAAAAAAAAAGAATTCAGAATAATGCACTGCAGTGTTGAGAGAAAACAGATCAGGCTAGTGCAGTACAACTGTAGCCCACCAAACTCTAGACCACACTCCCTCATTTCCATTCCACACTCAAAACATGTGACAAAATGCCGTAGATGTTAAGTGGAGTGAGACATCCAGAGCACAGGGAGCAGCACTAGGACCTGCACAAGCCCCATACACTGAGCAAAGGACAAAATGTATCTCTCCTTTTTCAACCTACTTTGATTCTGGGGAAAAAATATGAACGTTGGTATCTGATTGCTGTTACTTTTAATGCCTAACTCCATAATTTGTATTTAATGACAAATATTAAATTCACTTAATGGAAAGGAAGAGGGCACTACTATAGGCTAAATTAAGGTGGTAACATTTCCGCTTGAGAGGAGCTGCAAGCATTCTTGATACTCCATGTCTGCAACCCCAGCAGGAAGAACAGCTGCAGTTAAACACAGCTACAAACACACTTGGAAGAGACAGGTATTTCCAAACACCTTCTTGGTGTTGCTAGTACATAAGCAAGTGCTGCATGAAGCTGTCCTTTCTTATTTTGCTTGACAAATTTAAAAGCAGGCTGAGTCTATATAGAGAGAGCATGTACCCATCCCTCTCCTTCTTTGAAGGGTTTGGGCAGCTTTAAAAAACAAGCAAACAGCAAATCCCACTTCTGTGAAAACAGATCTTGTGACACTGCCCAGCGTAAGCCACAAATATTTTGAGAAGGTCCAAACTGCACTTACAATCTTATAAAAACCCTCACATTCACTGCTAAATCACTTAGCTTACTAAAAATATCAGAGCAGGCAAGAACGTGATGGAGGGTATCTTCGTGGTGCAGAAGATTAATTCATCACTCATGTCTAGAGAGTTCCACTGCATTTTTAACAGAGCACATATGGATTGATCTAGTGATCTATATCATTTCCTTTCAGGATATGGGTCCATACAGAAAAACAGTCCCCAAACAGCAACTGCCAGAGGACAAAGATCTTCAAATATCACTATGCAGGAAGAACTGGTAGGGCTCTCATCTGTACACTCCAGTAAATCTTTCAGTGGTGATTTAAGACCTAACTGTGCTCCACAGCTCTACTGGAGATTCCTGCTTCCAGAGCAGGACCAGCAAAGCAAAAGGTCTGTCTGTACCTTCACTGCTGCACCACACAGCCTGGCACCTCCAGCGGCTGAAACAGAAGCACATAGTCTCCTCTGATTTTGCTGTAGTGGGAAAATTGCCAGTGTAAGGGCAGGGAGCACAGCTCAAAAAAAAAAAAAAAAAACCAAAAAAAAAAAAAAAAAACCAAAAAAAAAAAAAAAAAACAACAAACAAACAAACAAAAAAAACCCACACACCAAAACTTTCAGAGCTGATGTCAGAACACCTGGAGATCAGGCAGGAGCTGCACCAGCACACAGTGCCTGCAGACTGTGCTGTTACAGGCCAGAGGTGAAGCGCCTCAGCGCAGGCATAATGAAATGAAGAGCTTCGCCTCTTTGCATTATGTTCAATTAACCAAAGCAACTGTGTTCAAAGTCACTGGGAATTTTTCTAAAGACAGCTAAATGTTGCTTTGGGCCTTCCACAAATACACTCCCAGTACTAGCCTTCCACCACTCCTGTGCTGCTCAAAACCTGTCATCAGACAACAGCAGCAGCTTGAACATACTTGCCTTGAAACACACAGGTTGGAAAGACGGCTAGAAAGGAAAAACTGAACTTAAAGACCCCTGCATCAGCAAAGCAACGATAAGACTAGAGAAGCAGAGACAGCAAACAGGAGCATTCACCCCAGTTACCTCCAGAATCCAGGACAGACCCAGCACTCATACCCAGTGCCGTCACCACCGACTGCCTGTGTGCTGCTGCTGCAGCATCACTGCCTTACACCCACAAACTCCACTGCAGCTGCCTGTTGAGCTGGAAATTTGATACACGGCAAAGGTTGCTGACAGCCAGAGGCTGCTCCCTTGTCTATAAAATATCCTGTAATAAATTACATCACAGATCAGGGAAAAGGATTCGGAAGAGCGAGAATTAAAACACAACCTTATGAGAGCTAAATGAGACCAATTAAAGGAGATTTGCTACAAGTGCTGAGGGATTTTGACCTGAGCTGTAATCAGGGATAGATATGCATTCCTTTAAAAGAGGAAAATGAGCAAGAGATCATGTGTAAACAACTCTGCCAATTAAAAGGAAATGGATTATCTTATCTGTGCAGCTCTGCTCAGAGAATCACCACATATTCCAGATATACCACAGAGAGATCTGAGACAGTCATTCAATCCTCTAAAACAAGGCTCAGTGATGGGGAGATAGGCTGTGGTTCAGGACACATTGAAACCTCAGCTGTATTTGGTTATTTCCCCTTCCCCCATTAAAAAAAACCAAACAAACATGGAATTACAAATGTAAATACAAAACTAGGCTCAAGCTATTTTTACCAGGCCCCTACAAGAATTCTGATGCAGATCAGACTGAAGGTTAGGCATCACAACAGTAAAACATGCCTTAGGCAAAATCCACACAGCAGATCCCACCACCACTGCACTACCAGAATACTGCTGGGAGACACACAGCTTGCCCAGGCACATGCTCACATCCTGATAAACAATCGCACATATTATGCCACACCTCAAAACACTCAATTTTTGTATCACAATCCCATTTTGCTGCCAGATTGGCCCCCACTCTCCATTCTGACACCCAGTCTGAGAACCCATACCCACAAGCAAAAGTCATTTCTACAACTGGAGCAAAAAATTTGACACGGACAGATGTACCACTACTCCTGCTCTCAGGTCACCCTGAGCAGCAACCCTTTTTTTGAAAATTCCAGTTCTTCATAGTTCATATATACATGCAAAAAAGCAGTTTTACAAAGGTTGAAGAAATACTGAAACAGAGGAAGAAAAGACCCATTAGGAAACCATGTTCAAGAAGCAACAAGGAAAACAGTATCATATGCTTAGGGGAGAACAAAAACCAAAAGGGAAGAACAAACAGGAAGAGGAATTTGGGATAAGGAAGAAAAATATAAGAAAGCAGCAACTGGACAAGATAATAACTGTAAGAGATATGTACTCGTTCACAGCTGCTGACAGCAGAAAGTTTTCAGACCATTTAATGCTGGTTGCCAGATTTAAGCACAGAGATTTTCCACTGGCTCAAAACTGGTCTACTGGAGTCAGGCTGTTTTAGGAACCAACAATCTCAACACACCACAATCACTTTTGTGCAGGGTGAAGAACAAACTAAAATGCCTATGTCCATTCTGTCAGCAGATCAGTGATCTCAGTGCCATGAAAACAGCTGCACTGAGAAGCCCAATGCAGAAATGCTGCACAAACCCACTGTGGATGGAATGCCTCAGGTGTCTTTGTGCAGCAGCTCTACAGTGCTCTGCTCTGGGATCACTGTGTGGGTGCAGAGCCAGCTCACACAGGTAAAGTCAAGCACGTGTGGGCACCCAGGCCAATAAACTCTTGGGGCTGATGCTAGCTCCTAATTTTTTCTGGCTCTTCAGGTGTTTCTGTTCATGTGTCCCTCCATACTGCCATCATCCAAAATTTCCCAGCCCAATTACCACAGATAATTGACTGCACATAACCTGAAAAATTCATCAGAACTTTCTAGTTTACCTCTGCCACAAAGGACAAAGTTATACTTCCTAATAAGAAATGCACACACAATTAACAACTTTGAATACTTTGGAAAGACTGGTCACAAAGAATCCCAGTGTGGAGTAGCATTAACTCGTGGCTAAATTCAGATGTGTGACATTTGCTCACTTCTAATTCAGGCAACAGAGTTTACTCACTCCTGCATAAGCAAACAGGGATGTCTCCTGCTTTTATAAATCACTTTACCTCCACAAAAATGTTTTAACAACTAAACTATGATGGGAAATAGTATAGGAACGATTCCTCACGTTCCATCAGCTTTCCCTACGTAATTTTTGTTGTGTCTCTATGGTACCCGCGGCTGGCCTGCTCTGAGCGCAGCCCCCAGGCAGCAGCGTGTGCAGCACGGACAGTGCAGCCGCAGCCTCACCACGGGGACAGGAGCATCCCTGCCCTGGTGCACGCCGACTACTTCGGCGCCGCTCCCGCCGTACTCGGCAACCTCGCCGCCCGCAGCACGGCGCCCTGGGGTAAACAAAGCTGGAGTGAGGCCGCGAGCGCGGCTCCAGCCCAGGACCCCGCTCGCCGCCGGCGGCCGGAGCACAGGCGACTCTGAGGGGCGGCAGCCGGGATGGGGTAGGAGCTGGCACTCCCAGCCGCGTGTCGGGGCCCGCCGCCCGCCAAGAGCAGCCGGGCAGGGCTGCGCAACCTTCGACCCCGGGCATGGCCGGGAGCGGAGCACCGTGATTGGGCACGGACCCCTCGGAGTGGGCTCCCGCTGGGGCTCCCCGGCTGCACAGGTGGCTCTGGGGCGGGGGGCAGCGCCCTCCGTACCGCCTGCCCCGGCTCGGGCCCCCTGCCTCCTCCCACGCCCCGGCCGCCCCTCACAGAACCCCCCACCCCCCCCGGGACCATCTCCCCCGACCG
>VYZQ01044690.1:3310-19671 GCA_013400655.1 Mystacornis crossleyi
TAAAATCCCTTTAGCTTTTAACACAGATTTTTTTTTTTAAAGGGAACTTAAAATTTACACAGGAACTTTTCATTCAGCAAAAGTGGTAAAATCCCATCATTTTTAAGAACAAAGTGTAATTAAAAGGGAAAGCACACCCAACTAAGTGGTTTCTACTGCAGAAGAACCAAAATCAGCAATAAGTTCACCATATGAGAGTTCTTTCATGAAAACACAAAATTCAGCATGTAAATAATTCTAAAAATATGAACTGTACCTTCAAGCAAATTGAAGACAACTTGATAAGATACTGCTATGACTTATTGCATCTTAAATTCATTTATGAACCACTGTTGCACGCTTCAGAGCACAAGACCAAAATACATGGAAAGGATCCAGTGTTCAAGAGCACCTAAGTCTCCCAAGGTATCAAACTGCCCCTATTCCATCACGTCTGCAAGCTCTTTTTTTCTCCACTTTATTTAAGGTCAGATACCTCAAGAAATACTTCCATTACTATAAAAAAATACCAATTCACTCAACACTCTACAGCAACACCCAGAGGCTTGAATGAGATTGGGATCTTTGTGTTAGGTGCTGTACAAACACATTTTAAAAAATCATTTCATACTGAAGGATTTACAAACAACATTTACAAGACTGAAAGCACAAAGCAGAGGTGTGAGAAAGAACAAGAAGAACAAAGAGCATCACAAAATGTCTTTACCAGCTGGGATGAACTGCTGGAGGAACAGGGCATCTCTGGCAACTACCTGTGCTAAGGCGGAACCCCAAAGGTTATTGTCTGAGGTTAAAGAACAAATGCATTAGATGGACAAGGGCTGCTTTAGATTTACCACCTACAAAACATCATCACCTATTTCTTTCATTTATAGCAATCCATGCTGAGTAAGTATATGCAGAGTAGTGATTTTCTTTGCTGGCCTTTAACTAATATTAAAGTGATGCAGTAATGACTTAACCTTCCTGAATATGTATTGAGTTTCAAGTCATCCCTTTTTATATGAGAAAGGTTATTTGCATCGATTTCTGTTTGCATGAAATAAGCTTATTTTCTCATTTACCATATGCCTTGAACACTAATTAAAAGTGTCACTTTCTTCTAATGTAAAAACGTAATCACTTAGTAAATAAGTATTCTTGGCTTTTTGGTCTTTGTAAGAATCTATTTAAGGACTTTTTATTTCCACGTAACTTCAGTGCTTTGATTACCACACACTCCACTCATGTAAAGAGAAGTGTTTTACAAATGCACATTTTTGTTGGTTGTTTTTCCAAATAAAAAGAAAAAAGTATTTAGAATTACATCTTTAAGGACCCCGCACTCCTATTACCCCGAGGCAAATCCATCCAATCAATATGAAACCATTCACATGCCACCATCTGCCAAGCTGTAGAGCAATGTGGCTGGAACAGACCTCTTCTAAAGCAGCAGTGGTCTCATTTTCAGTCTATTAGGAAAGCACCAGAGCTCTCATGTGCAAGGACACAACACTCCAAGTCAGACCTCCTCTCACCACTGTCTCCGTGCACTGCTGCAGAACTCCTGTAATTTTTGCTGCTTGAGTTTTCACACTAATCATCAAAGCAAGAGGGAGGAGAAAATGATCAGTAACAGTCCTAGTCCACTGCAGCACAAAATAAAGAACTCAATTCAATTCTATCCTAATATGATTATAGCAAACCATTTAAATGCTGCTGCCTGTGAACTACAACCTGGCATTTTCCATCACTTCATTTTCTACTGTTCTGGAGAACGAAACATTTATCCCTGCAACAGTGTTACTCTTTTCCAAGACATTCCTACCATAAAATTAATATTTAATTTTTATCGAAGAGTTATTTTGTTGTTTGGCAGATGGGAGGGTGCAGGTGGGTGAGGAACCAAAGAGAGGCACGTGAGAGCAAGAGATGGATCTCATGTACAAAATGATTTAATAAAGATAACGGGCAGGGAAAGGACATTACACAATGCAAGCACCCGGGTTTGTCCTATGCAGTAATTCAAGAACCTCTGCGGAAACAGCCTCCAGTTCAAGATACCACATCAACACTGCTTTCAGCAACACTGAGCTCAGTCTCTTCATCAGAACATCTCATAATAATTTAAAATATCCTCCACCACCTATAACCCCATGCAAATTCACTGCATGACTAACTAAAAAAGAGCACTAGGAGAAAACAGGAACATGAAGGTGTGCAAACCCCTTATAAATATACACAGAGAGAAGAAATTAACTACTTTAAAACCATCCATGAAATGAATTACACAAAACTGAAAAGCTAAACATGTAATTCATGTGATGCTGACAGTCAAACTCAGGTGGGAAAGCTAGAGCTGAACTGTTCATGGCATCTAACCCAAAATTAGATTTCACTCAAGAGAACAGGAACAAACAAACAAACCACCAAAAAACCAAACCAAAACAAAAAAAAAAATCAACCCAAGTAAGTTGACTGCCCTTTGTTGTACATGTGTGCAGAGGGTGGCAGGGACTGTGGGGGTAGAGGGAAAAAACAATGGCTAAACAAGTTATTTATTTATACAACAAGGCTTTTTTCCACTGTTACTTGAACATCTCATAATTAAGTGTATATATACATAACTTAATTTGTTTAGCTACTGAGTAATTTAAAAAAACAACCAGCAAAGTAAAACACCTTACCAACTGCCCTGTGGAAATCAAGCAGTACTGGGTGATTGAGACTAACCTTCCTTGACATTGAAAACATTTTTTCAGGCTCTTAAAGGTTAGTGAATTAATGTATTTGACAAAAAGAAGAGTCAAATTTTTAAGGTTTCACTGCAAAATATGTAAGTCATGATAACTGAACACTAGCCATATAAAAAGGAAACATCATACAATTTCTGAGAAAACAGTAGGTGAAAAAGATGACTGACATGGCCTGGAGCTTTTATTAGTTTCTTTTATTTGATGATCCACTCAAACACAGGAACCTGTCTCTGCCTCCTGTCCTGCCCCTGCTGTGGAGCCCACTGACAAGCTGTACAAGCTCTGCTGCCGATGCAATGTACTGTGTGGTGCAATGAAATTCCTCCTGATGCCGAGGAGATGAAATATAACACACACCTACCTGGAAAAACTATCACCTTTTATATCTGAACCCAGAAAAGAGAAGGAAAAAAAAAACACCAAAGAAAAATCAGAAGTAGTTAGAGATCTAGCTCCTTAAAGAGCTAGACACTAGATGCAAAACAAGACAGAAAACCTTCCTATATACTTACAATGCTAAATGAGGAATTTAGATGCACAAAGCTTAGGCAAGTAGTCACAGTTCCCACAGAAATCACACTTCAGCTGCTTGTGCACAAATATGCTATTTAATGTTGCTTGCCCACTTTCTTTTTCATGCCTTATGAGATGTGTAATTTGGATGCTGCATAGCTGCTCTAAGTATCACATGCCAATTTTCCGAAGATGTGTGTATTTGCAAACCCCACTGTGGATACTTATGTTTGAACGCTGGGAGACTGGAACAAAACTCTCCAGGGCACAGCAGAGCACAGAGGTAACAAAATGAATAGATGTAAATAGCTCCGATGGTGAGAAGCCTTAGTAGTGACAGGAACCACATCAATTCCACAACTGCAAGCTGGGCAGCCACTCAGATTTAGGTGTGCATGTGTGGCAGTGGATAACCTCAGCAAAGGTTTCCTGTGACTGTCGGGGCACAGGCCAGCCAGGGAAAAGGGCCAGCAGCTCTGCTACCGTGCAAGGAGGGTTTGGAGAAGATGATTCAGCACCTTCCCGGCATGTCTGAAGGCCAGCAATGTCCTTGGCTCCACACCCCTCTCCCAGCTCTGAACTGCTGCTCTGCAACACAGAGCATCCGCTCGGTCTCGGTGTGTCCAGCCTGGCTAATTTTCAATACATTTTAAAGAACCCACTGTCAGCACTGCAAGACTGAAAAGCAAAAGGCAGCGTATATTGCAGGTGAACATGTTAACACAGCAATAAGATACCAGTAATTATTTCTCCCCCTTCCCCCTTTTACTTTTGGAATTTAGATTTTAATGCTTTCAGTTCCCTGATTTTGTTTTCCTCCTTTTAAATTCTGAGACACTAAAAGTTGTATTTGACAGACATCCTAAATCCTACAGCCTGCTTTTCTATCACTACAAGCAGGACTCAATCCTACCTACAGTGAGAGTTAAAACATTTCTACATTGCTGTCAATTTTGTATAATACAGTTAGCAAAGTTTCAACTGAGCACAAATGAAGATGTTTTCAAAGATTTATGACTGCATTTTTAAAATGTATTTACTTGTAAATAATGAAAGGACCTAGACACTGAAGAACTCCAGACTTACCAGGGAGATTTACATGAGTTCAGCCATTTTTAATGTGCCTATGTATAAGCACAAAAACTCTCATAAAAAATGTGAACATGGTCTTTCAACCAGCATTGCCTAATTTTAGAACAGTTGATGGATTTGCTTTAAGCCCATCTGTAATACAGTGTGCTATACACCTTGCACTCAGGCAAAATAATATCAATAACAAGAACAAAGATAAAAACCTGAAAGGGGATTAATGTGCTGATGTTTCCAAGCTTTGAGACAGTGATCAGAAAGAGATCTGGGGAAGAACGTGAGGTGGCTGGATCAGAAAAGAGGTACAGGAGGAATCAAAGGAGACCTGTGAGCAGCATGCAGAAAGGTTATGTCTCCTGCAACTTGCAATTACACAGGAAGGATGCAGAACCAGGGAAGATACAAAAGAGAATAAAGACAATAAAAAATGTCAAGAGCTATTAATTGTCCCAATTACTTCTTGTTAGAGCAGCTGGCACTTACATAGAGTATTTTAGTAGCAGCAGGCAGAAGGTAAATAAGTATTACAATTTCATAGATTAAAAAACACCCTCAGTAATTTCTGGGTAAACCCTTCCATGCAACCTATCCCCAAACCGAGGATGCTGGAAAGGAGGAAAAGTTTAAAATGGCTTTACTACAGAAACCAAGCTTACCTCATGCACCAAAGCTTACACCTGTATGTACAAGTGCCAGGACTTTCAAGAAGCTTCCTGTGTACATCTGTTTTATTTTACCCCTTAAGAAATAAAGATTAGATAAGCTGCCTAAATAAGGTACCCAAATTTCAGGGATAAACAGTTCCCTCATGAATATGGCTCACACAAGTCTTTAGTGTATAACTTGGACTACAGAAATGACAATTTTATAATAAGGAAAACAAGGTAAAATACAGAGAGTAATGGGTATCAAAAACAGACCTGATGCGGTATTTAAGAGAAGAGCAATGCCAACACTGAACTTTCCATACTGACACACAAGCACGGAAGGGCTAAAGGAAGACAACTGAAAGAAATAATCTGCAGCTCCTCTTCTTGCCCTCTAGAATTCTTGGAGCTCATGTCTTGGGATCAGGATGCCTCTGGTTTTCCTACCCAATTCTCAGATTTTCACGTGGATTTATGGTTTTCTTCAAACTTCTCTTTGCAAAGTGTGACATACTTCAGCAGATGATTTTTAGCTTCCTTTAAAGAAGGGCAGGTGAACAATGGGTATTTTCAATACTCTCCTTAAAAAAAATTAAAAATAGGCTAGTAGGTATAAAATTTGTTCTGAAGACTAAACTTCGTAACAAATAACTTTGGGTTAAAATTACCAAGCAATAGATATTTGATGCTTGGGCTTCAAGGGATTTGTGCAACCCAGCTGGAGAAGCTGGCAGCTTGGCATCCAAGAGCAAGTTCCCTTCTGTGCTGAGCTGCCTCTTCCACAGCCACAGGTGATTTGTTTTCTACTTCAGACTGATTTTTAACAACACGCAGGTAAAGGAGGTGAGGCAGCAGTCAGGCTGCTTGTGGCTTCTCCAGCCTGTGGAGGAAAGTTGTATGTGAGAGGATGGGCTCTACCAGTCCTAGGCCAGCGAGGATGGATTTACTTCACCTGAGGTTACCCATCGGCTGGGCAGCAACGCTCTCCAGACCCCTTTGTACAGGAAGTTATAGGAAATGGGCACTTCCAAGGCACAGTTCACCTGCCCTGCTCTACAAACCTCAGAGGAAGATAAATCATGCTCTTCTTCACTGGCTACACACTAAGGAGTTCTCCAGTGATCACCACAAGAGCCTTGCTCAGGTAGAAAGTTCACCTTTGGTCAGACCAATCCCACCATGGGTTTACCAGGTGACCAAGGCAGATGGTCTCCAGCTGACCCTCACCTAAATGAACTTGGGCCACACTGGGGTCTCTTAACACCACAGTGCAATCCTTGCTATAACTCAGCACAGCTGTTCATAAGTACAAGTAAGTACTTCAGTGAGTAGTGATTCAAGCAAGGCAAGTTTAGCACAGACCCAGAACACAGACCCACACCCAAGGCCCCTGTAACAGCTACACAAAGCAAATCCTGCAAGACTACCTTGGTCTGTTTGTGAAAAAAGCCTAACATGTTTGGAAGCATGTAAACAACTTATCAAAAGGGAAAAAAAAAGGCAAAGTTTATTTCATGAACTCTAGGCTAGATAATCTCACTTTTGTAACAGAAGCTTTGCTTCTGGACCTCTGAACAGCAAAGCCTTATAGAAAAAAGAAAGGGTTCTAGTACATCCAATTTATGACTGTTGGGAAAAGCAACAATCACATCAAAACAGCTGCTCTGAAAACCTATCCAGCTACAGGCCATCACCCTGCAGTTTAAGAATATTTCACTCCATTGCCTGAACACACTTCTATTCTTCCAGGCAGTTTTCCTGATGTTTTATAAGGATTCCCCAATGTAACAACAAATGATCTTTCTTTTAATAGTATCACTCGATGCGTCGTAACCTGCACCTAGGGACACCCTGCTCTGCTCAGATAAAACTTAATTGTTCTTCTGACATCGTACAGTGAAGGAACTCTAAAACTCACCAAATAAACGAAACAGTCCTCTATTTTGAACATTTTCCATAGCCCAAATGCCTAAAAGAATTCACTTAAAAAGATGTTCCAAGAGAGCACAGATAAACAACACAGACCTAGTGTGCAAAAAATATTTACTTTTTTAAAAGGTGTCAAAGGACAAGGTTTTATTCTGCTGTGGTACTTCCTGGGTACCTCTTCTATGGGTAAAGGAAAGCCAGATTATCAGTGATGCTGTGGAACATTTGACAAAGAATTTCAACTGTTGGAAACAAATCTCAATCCCTACAGCGTATCTGTGCTGTCTCTTTCACCAGACTACTTCCATAATTTTGTGCTTTCTGCCAAAATAACAGGGCAGTATAAGTGCACACCATAAAATTCTGTGGTTCGGTAGTGGAAATTTCAGCTCATGACCTTTGAGGTTAATGGTGCTATTTAAATTTAAGATACAATGAAGCTATTAACCAATTACTCCCACTGACCTCACTGTTAACTGGAAGACTGTCAACACAGAGAACGATGCCAATTAAGGAGCTATCATCTGTTCAGGAAGCCACCCTTTTCAGCTGGTTGGGAGACTATCCCAGGCTGGAGGATGATGACATGGCTTTATGCACTCCTGCCATTGTCACTTCTCAGCTGCCATATAGGCACAAAGACTTCGATGCTTAGGAAACTCCGACTAGCACAGAACATTCCTCAGCAACCTGGTTGACTTGACACACACAAAGGTTTTCTTTTCTCCTTCCACTGGCATCAGTCAGGCCTTAACCTCCAGCCATCACCATCAGAGAGCCTCCCATACACAGGGCCTGTGCCCACAGCACCAGATATGAACACTGCCATGATAAAGACTGCAGCTCTGCACATGTTGCTGACAGATGTAGAATTTCCTCCAGTAGCGAACTCCATGAATTGCATCACTCGCTGTTCCATGTGGAAAGCACAGCCAACCTCTCCTTCTGTATCATTAGGATCATAACAGTAATTTATTAAAAAAACTGTCAAAACTAGATGCTATTGCATATTTCTTAAGCTTTTAAGTAATGAATTAAGGAAAAAAAAACATCTCACAGATACAGTCACATCAACTATGCAAACCAAAATAAGATACTAAAAATGACTGTTGGAAAAAACCCATGTAACTGTATACAGTAAAATCTTGCTCCAAATGCTTCCACAAGACCCAGATAGAAATAATTTTAAAAACACTGCAATCAAGCTTAATGGAGGCTTTACTTGATTCATCTATTTAAGAATCCAGAAAAAAAACCCCTCACAATTTCTACAGAAGAGACTGCTTCTAAGATTCAGATTAAGATGAACAGGCCAGATGCTCCAGTGTACCAAATTTGCTCCTCAGCATTTTCCTATCCTGCCCACAAACTCATCCTCACCATTCTGTGAAAAGGCAACTGCTGAGCATCAGAGCTGACAGGTTAACAGGAAGGAGGAAAAAAAAAAGCACATCAGCCAATCACATTCCCATACCACAAGAGGATCCCAAATGTGTTGTTCAACACTGCAAAAAGCAACATTACCTGGCAAGATTTCAAAGAGGTTTCCAGTAGAGTGACCTGCAGAGAGCAGCATGAGATTCAGGGAGTCAGGCAAGGAAGAAGAGCTGGGAGCATGGCACTGCCAGGTGTGCTCCTGGGCTTGAGTGCCCTGATGGGCCCCACCTGCAGCCTCCACCACCACCCCAATCCAGGTGCTCCATTTAAGATCAGGGCTGGGGCACAGAGGGAAAAACTCCGGCCTTTCAGTTTCTAAGTAGATAATTTTACCATTGAGAAAATGGATGGAAAACAAGACAATAGGCTGCACAGCTGCAGCTCTAGTCTCCAATACTCTATCACAGGTACAGGGTTGGGATTTTCATCAGTCAGACTGTAGTAGGGTAAGACTGCTAAGATGCACTGAGAGGCACACAGATCCAAAAAGTGAGTGTCTGTACCCCACAGAGCATCCCAGTACTACAGATGATTTAACTCCGTGGTTCCATGAAGTGTAGTTAGTTCTGGGTGTTAATAACCCTGATTCAGAGCTGTTCAGCAATGTACTCTCATTAGCCAGACCATCTGTGTAAGGGGAACAACCTACGCTGTCACAGCACATGGAGCCTGGGGCTGACCTTAAAATCTTCCCCCACATACCAGCAGAGGCCAAGAGGAGAGAAATCTGGCATCAGTTTGTCTTGAATGCTGCCAGAGGAAGATATCTGGGCTGGAGGGGAAGTTTCTCACCTCTCCAGTCACTCTGCCAGCTGTGGCAAATGTAAAGCGGCAACTTCTCTTCCTAAGGTCCCACTGGTGAATCGGGAAATTTGGCTGTCCTTTTACAATAGGCTACGTCCTGTTTAGATATCACAGAACTCTGACTTACCAGGAAAGAGAGGCTTCACAGATCATGTGAAACAGTAAAACCTCCTGACATTATTCAGTCAGTGTAAATTATCTGATGGACTGGAAAANAAGGGGAACAACCTACGCTGTCACAGCACATGGAGCCTGGGGCTGACCTTAAAATCTTCTCCCACATACCAGCAGAGGCCAAGAGGAGAGAAATCTGGCATCAGTTTGTCTTGAATGCTGCCAGAGGAAGATATCTGGGCTGGAGGGGAAGTTTCTCACCTCTCCAGTCACTCTGCCAGCTGTGGCAAATGTAAAGCGGCAACTTCTCTTCCTAAGGTCCCACTGGTGAATCAGGAAATTTGGCTGTCCTTTTACAATAGGCTACGTCCTGTTTAGATATCACAGAACTCTGACTTACCAGGAAAGAGAGGCTTCACAGATCATGTGAAACAGTAAAACCTCCTGACATTATTCAGTCAGTGTAAATTATCTGATGGACTGGAAAATGCCCAGCGTGACACAGAATTGCATTCCAAATATAAAGTATTTGTCGCTTCTTGCTCCTTCCTCTGTATTACACATGTGTTAAGACAAGCTGCCTGCTGGACATTCCTGGACATTCTTCACACCTGTACAAAAGTCTGAGATCCTTAAGCTAACTCCTACAGGAACAACCTACACAGGAAACTGATGCAGGTCAGAGGGGCTACAGGACAGTAAGGATACATCCCAGCCCTGAGTGAAAC
This sequence comes from Mystacornis crossleyi, assembly GCA_013400655.1. Lineage (NCBI taxonomy): Eukaryota > Metazoa > Chordata > Aves > Passeriformes > Timaliidae > Mystacornis > Mystacornis crossleyi. The sequence continues at coordinate 13,307 of VYZQ01044690.1, forward strand.
ATGCAGCCATCGTTAAGCACGCTGGGGTTTAGTCCTCTCCTTCCAGGCACATCATTCTTTCAGAATCTGCTTTTCTGGCCAACAAATATCATGCTTCTTCCTCAGGACAGAAAGAAAGCAAAACAAACCACTCAGACCCAATCTGCCTAATGTGCTACTTAGTTCAGGAAATACCATTTTTTCCATCTCTACCAATCTCTTCATCTTTGATTCCTTCACTGCTTTCATATATTGTGTTTATTAACTTCCTCTGACTGCTGCCATGTCCAAGGACAGCTGCAGAGAGCAAACCCAGTGCAATTGCGTGCTCTCTGCTGCTGAGAGCCCGAGAAGAGCTCCAGTGAGCCCAGTACAAACCACAGTGTGGAGCCCCGAGTGAGAGGAAACTCGGAGAGGGATTTGAAAAACTCTTCCAAGATGTAATTAAAGCTGATGTTTTCTTTAGAGCAGCAGAATTCAGCAACGAGTACCTTAACAGAAAGGTTGGTATTGTGAATACCAACAGGCACCTCAATTCAACCAAAAGCAAATTGTGTGGATTATGAGGTGTTACCTAGGGTGCCAGTAAATGTATACGTGTTTTATCTCTTCTCATCACGGCATGGCAGAAATAATCTCCCACACATTAAGGCTGCTCCAGGAACCTTGTCCAGTAGAAACAATGCTTTTCTAAGACTTCAGCATCCAGTTTTGGTGCTGTGCAATTCCCTTCTGAGGGATGAGATCAAATTAGGACCCTGTTTTGGATGTTTGATTTTGCAAAACCTGCAGTAGTTCAGCATCTTTGAAAATTTCATCTTTTTGCCGTATATTCAAGACTTGCAAGGTGGTTAGAAATCTATTAAGCAGGGAATGAATGACCAACAGACATGCAGGATAGAGAAAGGACTTCTCTTGAAAAACTAGGAACAAAATGAAACAAGTTATTCAAAACCAGAGATACTTGAATGAGTAACAACGATTAAAACTGTTGGCAAGTGACAGACCTGGATACAGGAGTCTGTATCAGACTAGCTTTGTATCACATAAGCTTAATGGGAAAGCTTCTTTTTGACCTACAAAACTCCTCCAATACAAGTTTTCTTTTAAACAACATCTATTTCTGTACACCTTTGACAATTTGGGGTTCTGCATAAGCAGTGAGCAACAGCTTGGCAAAAGGTGACTTTACATGGGCTACTGCAACTAAAACTGGCAAGGATGCCAAAAATACATGAATTGAGATATTAAAGCACTCATTTAGAAACATTTGGAATTATGTGTTCATGAGAAAAAGCAAATACAAAAGGCTATATAGTACACATGATGGTTAGAAAGCTCAGGAAATCCACTGTTTATATACTGGACATATGAAAACGTTGGCATGTAGATATTTTATCACAGCAAGGGATTGTACCTGACTGAAAAAGGCCTAAAAAACAACGGAAGGCAAACTAACAACAGCAAGATGCAATGACTTCAGCTACACAAAGACTCTTGAGCTACACATTGCATGAAAATATGGAGGACAATGGTTCAAATAAAGTCAACTGTGTTGGAAATAGTGCATGAAATCCCAGAAGTGATAAAACTACTAGTCAGTGAAGAAAATGAAAGGAACCAAGTGGAAGAAATCAATCAAGAAGAAAAAGTAAGCTTTTTTTTTTTGTAAAGGCGGGCAAGGGGCCATAGATGGACACACATGCAAAAAAAAACCCACAGAAAAGTGTAGCTCTATCTCTAAGTACAGCAAGTGATAAATTTGATAATAAACTAGGAAGCTCCAAACTAAGGAATGACAGGAAGCAGTGAGGGGTGAAAACAATTTTTCTTGTGCTGGCAAAAAAACACCTTCTAATGCAAATGGATGAGCTGATTAACAAAGCTTGCAGAGCCTGTTGTGAAAGACGGGTGAATGGAGAGAACCCGAGGGAGACACTAAGAGCATGTAAACCAAATCAGGGAGCAGCTGACTGCATTCAGAGGGAGGAGGCTATAGGAGCACTCAGAAACACGAAAACAAGAGTATGACCCAGGCTGCATGAAGCACCAGTAAAACACACTGAAGTGGAGGGCACCAGGAGGCATCTGTTCAATGTGTTCTTAGACTGCAGAAGTATCAGCAGTTTTACAAATACCACCATTTATTATTAGTAATTTTATAACCAGGGGGAAGCACCAGAACGCTTATTTTTACTGAAGCCATACAAAACCCACAGAGAAACTACACTTGTTTTTCAGTACTAAAAACCCAACTGTTGAAAGGTGAGAACACCCCTTAATTTATGGAAATCCCAAACCCAATCTCCCATGCATTAACTTTAAATCGTTATGGAAACAAAGGCTGCATACTTTGTCTGTTGTGAGGATACTGAAGTACTTTTTTTTCTAAAATAGTTTACTATGTCAATGAAATTGCAGATGCTTCTGTGCACTTCAGGGACTTCAAACATTGCATCAATTATCTGAATAAGTAATGAAAAGACATTGTGAATAAAATGGTTCACCAAGCCTGGTTCACAAGTCAATTGCTTTCTGAATCCAGTAATATACTGTAATATTTGACATGTTATTTCTTTTTGCAAGAGGTTAAGAGTTTCCTGTGCTTCTATGCTATACTTGGTGCAGAGTTTGGAGAGGAAAAAAACCAACAAAATATGAAAGACTGCAAGAAGGACAAAACACTTCTAGATTCTGCACTACAACCCTCTTTCCACACAAAACAAAACAAAGAAGGTCACTGAAACCAGAACTTTGCAGTCCAACCACGGCAGAAACATGAAAATTCCCCTAGCAGATTGAGCTAATGATAAGCAATCTAACACTTTAAAATTACACCTTTGACAAACTGGACTAGGTGACAGTAGAACACGAAATGTCTGTTTGTTGAGCTCTTGTTTCCAGAGAGTCTCTTACTGGCACCTGGAAACAGAGCAAGCATAAGGCTGATTATCATTTCCATAACCCCCAAGGAAAACTATCATGCAAGATGTTTGAGTAAGAGCAGTGCTGTTCGAAGGCAGCATTCATAAACAGAACAAAGACTAAACAAAAGGCTAAACAAGTACATCATAATTAACAACTACCACCAAACTTTTAATTAAGATATGTAAGAAAAATCAAGGAGAGCTAATTAAAAAAAACCCCCAGCATATATATTTTCTTAGAAAAATTTGAATTGGTACCGTGAAGTAAACAGGCTAATTAGAAGTGACCACAATTATTTTGTCGCTGTTACTGAGTTTAGTCATGATTTTTCAGCTTGCTCTTTAATCCTACACCTTGTTTGAACTCCTCTGTTGTTAGAATGCAGGATTCTTCCATCAATTTCTTCAAAAACTGAGCAGAAGTGAAGAAAATACCACAGAGATTTAACTTTGTCTGGCATGCATGTTTAGTCATTAGTTTTGAGACACACTCTTTTCAGCCTAGGATAGCATCATTCTTGCAGGGCCAGAATTATAATTATTATACACTCCCCCCATTAATCCTGAAAAAATCCACAATTACTACAAATGGATCCTGATAAAAATGCCACATCAATAATGCTACACTCCATATGTTTTTCTTTTATCCAGGCAGCTAGACCAGTATAAGAATATGATGCTGTTTCACACAGATTTTACTGGTCGAGGTATCAACTTCCCTTAGGGCCAGAAAGCAGTTACAGATAATAGGAATCTAACTGGCAATATTAAGGTTTTACTTCTTTCCTCTTATATACTACCCTTTCATGAAAATACATCCCTTCTCATTACTTTTGCCATTCTTCAAAACTGTTACTAGGCTGATTTGAACTGTAACAGTTAATGCTGATAGAAACAAGCAAAGAAAAATGCTGACACAACCCAGAGTTATTTAAGAACTTATTTGCTACACATCTATTTCCAGAAAATTAATAAAAAGTTGCTGACTCCCAGCTGTAAAAACCCCAAGTATACCTAGACAAAGTAAAACCGGATAAAAAAGGAATTCCCACCCACCGCCCAGAACGCAAACAGCAAAATGACTTGCAATTCACAACTTCTGCCTCTCCCCTACAATGTTGGCAAAATACCCAACACTCCACCGAGATACATGTTAACTCTTTGTGATTAGCAAGCTTCAGAACCATCTTCTGCACCTACACAAAAGCACAATTCCACTTTTTAAAATACGCTCTTGCATTTAAAATAAGCCTGTGGCCTCCTAAAATTCTGTTCTGATGTATCACTACATGCTAATAAGGGAACCTTTAAACTATCCAGGAAGAACTGGCTGCCCACAGCAGCATCTTTCTCCTTCCACGTTTAAAGTTCCAGGCAACTCCTGTCCTGCCTGTAGCTTTCAGACTGTTATGGCTGTAAGGGTGTCACCTTTTCCCCCTTCCACAAAACCAGTGAACATGTAAAGCAGTCTTGTCTTAACTAATGACACAGCACACATCTTCCTTTAAAGTTGTTAAACTTCTAAATTTGAGGTGTTTCGTCCATACCGAGACAAAAATAACTAATCCTTCCCGCATATGGCTAAAAAAGTTAACTGTGTTTCAAAACCTCTTTAAAATTTAGATAAAAATACACATGCCTGTGCCAGGTTAACTCACCAGCAGTGCTGAAATGAAATGGAATCTCCATTTCCTCGAGACCATTTCCAGGCTTCTCTACTGCCAAAGCTAGACAAGCACTTTCTCCCTAGTCTACATTTTTCTGTTCACTAGGTGGAATAAAGTAAAAGGCTTGTTTCAGTGCAAAGCCTTCTTCTTCTGCATAGCAATAAACCTCACACTGTAATTGATTTTTTTTTTTTAAAGTGTCACTTAAATTATTTTGGTATGATTTATCTTTCCTTACTTTTCCCTAAAACATCTCAGAATATTAACAAGGAAATAAATGTAGTAATACTGTAACATCTTCAAACATTACCTAATTTAAAAATCTAATTTCCTTTCCATCATTTAGGCTTCCTTACTATTTCAGATGTCACTCAGTGTGGATAGTAAAATTAGACTATCGGTTTCATTTTTGCTTTGAATGTGTTGCAGGCTCTGCTTCTCAAACACTAGAACTTTCTTGTTTAAGGTTTCCAATACTGTTCTGGAATTTTGGAATTAAAAAACAGGGAGAACTATTGCTTTGTTTTTATTAAAAGAATTCTTAACTGCTCTTCCTGGCCCTTCTTACAAGAAAAGGCCACGAGCTGGCACAAAACTAAACCTCCAATATACCTGTTAAATAGTATTCAGTGGCCCTCTATTAATACAAGGAGACAATAAAGTCTTAAATAGCACTGAGGGTGCCACTGGATACAATGATCTTCCAATGAAGCCAGTGGGAGACCTACTTAAGAACCAATAAACAAATTGAGCAAGTGATGCAATATGAGCTGTCCTACTCTTGCTTTGGTGAAATTTAAAAGATGATTTAACACCGTAGGCAGCCTTACTGCCAGCCAGCCTCCACAACCAGTGAGTCTTACTCAAGATGTGCCACTGCACTAAAAAGAACTCAGAAAATATTTAGGGAACTATATATTCTTTAACACACATGTTCATTGACAGAATTTACTTTGTGATTTTTTTTTAAAATATGGTATAACAAATGAACAGAAGTTTAAACTCTATCCACGCCAATGGATAACACCTGGGAATACTTCGTATACCATGAGCCTGCTGCAGGAAAAAAAAAAATGCTATCGGTACAAACCCAGCGCTAACTTCCAGAGTAACTATTAGGCAATTAAAACTACACAGTCATGGGTAATGACTTTAATTAAAAACACTTTAACTGTGCTCATCACAGTAAACGGGATTGAGCCTAGGACTCGCACATGCGTCACAGAGTTACACAGGTAGAGAAGCAAGGCGAAGCCATTGCAAGGTGAACAGGTACACACACGTGGAGAAGCCACTGGAAGCGGCCAGGACCGGACACCGGGAGAAGCCACCGGCCGCGTCCCCGCCCCGGCGGATCCCCCCGGCCCCGGCCGGGTCACACCGCGGTGCGCCCCGGCCCCGCTCCCCGGCGGCCGCATCCCGCAAGTCTCCAGTGCATAAACGTTCCTCCTAAAAATTCTAATTTAGGAAACACAGTGCAAAATTACTTTCTTTTTTGTTGTTGCTTAAAAAAGACATGTTTTCTTTGGAAGCGGAACGGACGCAGGCGGCATTACCCCAGTAGATCCGAGCGCGACCCCGCCCCCGGCGTCACTCAACGCCCCGGGGGCGAATTCGCCGCCTGTAGCGGGGGGGAAAGGGCGCGTTTAACCTCACCGACAGGAAAAGGAGAGAGCTCAGAAAGGCCCCTGCGCCCCCTCCCCACCGCCGCCCCGGGGGTGCCGCTCACCGCGCTCCGGCCGCGCATCTTCCGCCGCCGCGGGGCGGCCGCCAGCAGGGCGCACGTGGCGGT
>VYZQ01044693.1:0-11737 GCA_013400655.1 Mystacornis crossleyi
ACAAAAAGGCACTGCTACACTTCCTACCTAAATATAAAAACATCATGTCAACCTCCCATCTAATAAGCTAAAGGACCAAGTTTCTTCAACTAGAAAATCCTTTTCACCAAAACACAACCAAAAATCTTTTTATAATTTCTCTATTCTGCATAAATTGATCACAAATCCCAGTGGCTTTGCACCTCCATACTCATGAAACATCTTTTTATTTGTGATGTATTTTTTTGTGTCAATGTACGTGAGTATGCAGACTTGTGTATACAGAGGAAGAGGAAAAAGTGGACTAACAGTCTCATATTTAAAAGCGTGGGTGTTAGAACCCACCTGAATGAATCATAATTAATATGGTATCACTTTTACAACTGAGTTTGAATTTAATAAAATCAGATTGTTTAATAAAAGGAAGAAATACATTTTGCCTTGTTTCTGTGTAAAACTTTGGAAAAACAAGAAGAAACAGGAACTCAATCCGCAAGAAGAATGTTCCACAATTTTCTTATCGTATGGTAAAAAGTTAATGTCTTTTGAACTCTTAATTACAGAATTATCTTCAGAAGCTTTGTTCCTCCTAAGATATCAGCAGATATTTATGATTTAATTTAAATTATTCCCCATGTATTTATTTTGTGGAAAAAAATCTAGACATTAATATGTCTATTTTCACAGATATACACTTTTGTAAAGAGATGATCTAAATGAAGGTGATATTCCTTTGGGCAGGCTGTTTGCATTTATTGATGTCACGCCAATACTTCCAGTGCATTTTAACACTATTTTTCAGGTGACAGTAGCAGCTTGCCATTTATACTGAGGAACAGAAGATCTAAAACACTGAAAGCAGAAGACAACAGCACTCCCTGGCATCTGATGCTCTTAAAAGAGACATTTTTAACCTGACCGTACGCATTTTGAATTATCATTTCAAATGGGAAAAGGAAAAAAAAAAATGAGATTACTTTGGTTTGACTTCAATGAATCATGGCATAAACTGAAAGCTTAACACTTCTGGATCAGGTTCTCTTTACAACCTTTCATGTTCACTGAATGCCCTACCTGGGAATTAAACAAATCAGTTCTTACCTCATGCTGTTGTATATATACATGTCTATGTCTACATGGATGTAAACACATGTATGTGTATATATATATATACATATATATGTTTGTATATATGTACAAACAACTTTCTGATTTACAGAAGAACAGTAAATTGTTTTTTCAAAACAACCAAGAAGAAAAATTATACCCTGTATCATACAATATTTTGTGTCTTATCCATAATTTTGTATATACCACACTTAGTGTTCTAAACAGTACCTGTGAGCTCCCCTTTTTGCTCAAATGGTGCAAGAGAATGCTGGGAATAAAATTTATGCATTTTACTGTTATTTCATATGTTCAGGATATTTACAAAATATACTTTTCCAGAAAATTTGGGAAAGCATTAATACTCACTTTTTCATTCAAGCAACACATTAATATATCTTATTCATAAATGGGCAACTAATAATCACATACTAGATAAAAGATGGAGTTCAATCAGAGGCTTAAGGCAGTACAATCTGCCTTCTATAAAGGAAAAATTTTCCTGGGTTGGGCCAGATGCTAGTAGCCCAGTTTTCTGTAATAATCTCCCACTCATTAAGAAAATATCTAACTAGGCCCAAGACACCATGTAATGATTTCTCAAATATTTTCAATGAAGAAAAAAGTCCAGCAAAGCAAATATCTAAAGCAGCACTTAAAGATAAATTAAACTCTATTTTCCACTCTCTCATGCTTTTCACATAATTATTATGCCAATAAATATTTTCTTCATTTTTACTGGAGATTAACTGTAGATGTCTTGCAATGATATGAAAAAGTTCAGGGCACTATCAATATAATCAGCTGATTAATTTTAAGATTTCTATTTTTAAAGTTCTGCTACATTCCTATTAGAAGTTAAAAACTCTGTGGAATAAAAAATCCAAACCACTGAATAAGAAACCAAATGAAACCAAACCAAAACAAACCAAAATAAAACCACCCAAAAGCCCCAAACAAAAGTAAATGACAGAAGGATACCTTGAGAAAGAATTGTTTTTTTCTGAACTCAAAAGCTGCTTAGAAATATTTTCTAGTTGTCTTGGTTTGAAAGACAGATGTCTGCTAAGGAAGGCAGAAGCCTCCCTAGGAATGGAAAACGTAGCCCCCCTTCCCTCTGAATTACTATAATTTTGAAATTAAGGGGCTTTCAGGCAAAGATNAGATGGTGAAAAAAGTCCCTCTTTTAGTGAAGCAAGGTGTTAAATAGGGTCCCAGTGTAACAGCCGATCCAGCCAGCAAGCTCCACTCATGGTAGAAGGAAGGCAGCAGAAGGAGAAGCCTGCAGTGGTGATGAATTCTCCCCACAGCCATTGCAGCTTCTCTCCCCTCTGAACGCTGAGAAAACAAGAGCCCTAGGGTCTCCACCCAACCCCTTTATCCCAGTTCGAATCTCACAGCATCTCTGCCCTACACGAGAATACTCCAGGTAAAAGAGGGCAGCCAGCTGGGCCCCTCCCCCGAGCGGTGGCCAGGTCTTTTGTGTCTCTTAAGTATCCGGTCGTTATTGTCTCCCTAAGAAGTAAGGGGAAAATTCCTTAAGAGAAAAAAAACAACAAAAGGAGAACTCCTAAAACCCCAACACTCGTACTGTATTCCAGATAAACTCTATTCTAACACTTCTTTGTGCAAGAAAGTAAACCAGTCCCACATGTTCTTCATAGACAAAAGAAGATATTAATGTAGAGCAGCAAATTTATAAAAGACCTTAAAATAAGAAAGAGTGGACAAAGAGGGACAAATCTTCCCTGCAGTGAAATTCCACACCAGAAATATTTCCACAATTTCCCAGGTTTCCTGAAAAGAAGCTGTGCTTGACAATTAGGTTAACACATGTGATTCTGGATGGTTGCTTTTCTCTCTGAGAAAAAGGAAACCTCTCAATATATCTTAGGGCATTCAGTACATTTTACTAAACATGTCAGATAGCTAAGGATGAAATCCTACCTCACTGAAGTGAATGGGACCTCTAGAATGCATAGAACCCTATAGTTAGCCCTATACCTCATTCACTGAGAGTCTCTCACGCTTTATGGACATGGTGACAGAGATCAGCTTGACTTACGCTATTGAACAAGGTAGGATAATGTGTGAGGCAGAGAAAAGGAGATGAGGTTTATGCCCCGCATTCAAGGGAAACCAGGAGAAGATGACCATCCTGGTTCAAGACTCCATAAATGACCTGTTGCACTCCATAGACCTTCTGTGAGATGTCCGACAGCTTGGGATAGAAGTAAATTGGGATAGAAGTAAACACACTTCTCTTTCCTATTGTTTTCAAACACAGGGGCAAAATACGGCAGGCTTTGTTGAGCAATTTGCTTGTGGGGAGTTTTCTTCAGTTGTGAATTCAGAAGTTGTCTTGTGGTTTGGCTGGCTAGTTCAGAGAGAAACAACAAAAACTGAAAACTTATTTAAAGACATGGGGGACCTTGTCTGCACCATCTGACCAGTTCAGCAGGAGTCCTATGTGAACCACTTAAAGAAAAATTCTTTATAACACAGTCTTTTCTCTTCCCATAGTATCTCAGACTAAGACAGACCTAAAGTTTAAAAATCATCTGTGATTTTTTTTTCTCCCTACATTTATTTGCTTTATTTTTTCCCCCCAGTAAAACTGATAGTTTAAGAAAATAAAGTGTACAACCCTCTAATTCAAACTAGCTGTGATTTCAAAATAAAAAATCTGCTTTCTTAAATGGAGACTTGAGATAGGCATTCAAGTCTCTATATACATTCAGACACATCAGAATTTATAAGAAAAACAGGCAAAATCAAGCTCCTAATAAAATCATGTAAATGAAACCAAAAAGGACAAAGCTTTACCACATTAATTAAATTAATTAAATACTTCTGCCATTTTAGAGGAGTTGCATTGAAGTAACTGCTCTTCACTGCAAGAGTACATTTCTCTTGAAAATTAAATGCCATAATCTGAATTTATCTGCTGTTGGGGCTCGNTATCCATGAACATCTAGCAAATATCGCTTCCCTGATTCTTTCCACGGGCATATCTGTCTCCAGGACAGGTTATTGGGACCCCACAGCAACAATCTGCAACACTGTAGAATTTGCCATGTAAAATGCATGTAGGAAGTATCCCTAAATGTTTACCCACATCTTCCTTTTGTTAGAAAAATGTTTCTCAGCTTTGTTGAGCTAAAGAAAAATACAGAGGGAAGAAAAGAAAGGCGGTGAAAACAGGGAGAGGACAGGACAGGACAGAACAGGAGATATTTCACTTGCAGGTGTGAAAAGAACTGGTAAAAGTGGTCTTGTCCCACCTTCAGAAGACTAATCATGTATCTTTTTCATTTAAGTGAAACACCTTAATCAAAACCAAAATAATGGGCTTTAAGAATATTTACTCCAACGTATAATAATGCTAAATAGTGCATGTGCACCTCTATTCCTGTATGCCTTATGCTGCTTACTCTCTGCTTTTTGGGGTTCACATGGGTGAGATTTGCAAACTGTTTTATTACAAAATTAATGAAGATATAAAGGTTTCACTTATGAGATTCAGTTTGTTCCCAAAGTACAATCTACTGCCAGTTTTAGAGCATAGATATTCTCCTTAGTTATGCTCTAGGGTCATGTTGCATTGAGATTTTCTTCTGCATGAATGCGACTTAACTTGGACAGCTGAGCACCTGAGCATGCATAAGCACATTAACAGTAAAACTACAGCAGAAAACGTGAGAGGCTGGGTAGAAAATGTCTTGCTACCAACTACTGAATTTATAGTAGTAAATTATGAATATGTGAATACTTTGCATTGCTTTTGAGCTCAGGTGGATAGATGGAAAATCATTCTTGTGCAAAAGACACACCGAAATCCAACCAAAGAACAAAAAAAAAAAAAACAACTGAGACCCAAAACAACGAAACACAACCCCTCCCTGCACCACCATCCCCTCCACAGCAATGCAGCATTCAACATCCCAACTATACTGTACTTATTATCGCTCTTGTTTTCACAAAAGATATCCTTTCAGTGACTTTGGCTGCTCTCTCTCTTCTCAACAAGCACTATTATCATTAGCTCTTCATCATGCTTTCTTACTGCTAAATATTCAGATATTGGACTACTAACCATGATTACTCTACTGTCTGTGCAACGATGATGTGGTTTTCTGCAATAGAAGCCATGTAGGTATTTTAGAGGCAGTAACATATAAGTGGAATTAAGTAGGATAGATCTATTTTTCCTTTCCTTACCAATTTTCTACTGGGTGATGCCTAGGATTATGAGCATATCAGTGTATCTGATTAGATGGACATAGATGGACACACAATGGATGGACAGGCAAGACATGCTTTTTTGATTGGATTCTTCATGTGGACATTCATTTGAGGACTGAGTAGATGATATTAGTGACAATTCTATGTGTATGTCAAATAGTGGAATTTATTGTTTCATATTTTGGAAAATGGATATAGTCTACTAATAATCAGAGTTGTCATTACATGTTAGCCCCTCAGGATATAAACTGAGGATATAAATCCTGTACTGAATGTAGTAGAAGGGCAGTGTAAGGAGAAAAACAGAGAGGTGGACTGTGCTGGATGACTCAGATAGTTAATTATTTTCTTTTTATGCTATGAGCAACTGTTACTGTTTAAAATCTTGCCTTAAGTTCAGTGGTGTTTTACTAAGGAAATTTCCACATTTATTAAGAATTGCATCATGCCGGTACTGAAATGTTCCCTTCCTGTTTAATTCCTCTCCCCAGTTCTCCTCCTCATCACTATCCTTATGCCGCCACTTCTTTCACATAATTCCTCCACTTCACATTGGGTCCTAAAAGACATATTTGTTAATTCCATTCCCTCAAGAATATGGGAGCCCAGAGCTTTTAGGGCATGGGGAAAGCTGGAAGCAGACTTAATGCCTTTTTGCCACCAGTGCTGGAAGAGCATCTCCACAGATGTTGCAGCTGTAGCATGCCAGCACATTACAGCATCTACATTATGAAGAGACAGCAGGACAGGACAATCTGCTCTCATCTAGACTCTACCAGACTGAAATCTGAGGTCTGGAGTAGAAGGTTGGTATAACAGCAGCTCATATGATGTTTATAACCTCAGTACGCAAGAACCTCTTCTGAAGGACTGAGGCAGAAGTATTACAGGAAACATCTGCCAAACTCTAGCCAACTTTCAGTTCAATCTGCTTCCTATTGGCTGACGGAGAGCCGTGGCTCCACACACAATATTTCTGTATCACATCTGTACCTTACAGATTCCTAAAGGCTGCTGCTTTTACGTGGAGAACAGATACTAGGGTAAAGGACAGGGCTTCAGGTAACTTAACAGCAGCAAGCACATCGCTGTTTCTAATCCTGAAATGCTAGTGCACTTGGAACCATCTCTCCCTCTCAGACTATCCCTTTCTTTGCACAATGAAACTTCATTCAGCCATTTCAACAAATGTTTTGAAAGCATTATTTCCACAAGACCATTTGTCTCAATGCTATTTCCCCTGTGGTTTTAAGTGTAAGGGTCTTTAGTGATCTGTAGACTCTTTCTTATGTTATTGACAGCTTAGGGGAAAAAAATCTTCTATTAATCCTGTCAAAAGACTGTATATATATATAGAACTAAAATGGAATGGAAAAGTTTTAGTATTTTGCCAGGCAAGGAAAAATAGTATACCACAACTAGTCCACTGAAGTGCAACAATTAACTGTACCTTTGTGGCAACCTTCCTTTTTAGGTAGCTCCCGAAAAGGGGAATAAAACTTCTATACTTGCATGACATCATTGGTAAAAACACAGGTGTTTTGCATATGGTATATCACACACAACCTACTCTTCTGTATGCACAGCCCTGATCCAGTGAAGTCTGACACAAAGATATCTTTTTCCAAGCAAGTACTGTCATGGACTTCAAAGGGACTATTTCCAGGAGTAAAACTTTCTCATGTGCGATGACAGGATCAGGGAGCTGGTATGATCTTGTGCTCTCATTTACTATACAAAATATACACACATTGCTCCTTTAGCTGTCACCTCCTATGATGGAGGCATCAGTCTGCTACAGGCTGAAGTGTGATACACTGGCAAGTGGTCTTTATTAGAAAGGTCACTGACACTGTCAAGCATCCTTAGGAAGGTGACATTGCACCTAGAAGGTTATCATGCCAGAGCCATGAAGTCTACAACAATTTCTCTGTCAGTATTGTAAACAGGTAATACATCTGACCTCTTTTTGGACTTAACAAAACACAGATGATTAAAGTTCTTCTGCACCTCTTTCACCCCTCTGTCATCTATGTATACACTTTCCCCAAGCTTTGTCTTGAAGTACCCTGCAGAAGTAGCGAAGTTGAGAAAGAGCTACTTTAATTATAAGTACCACAGTAATGAATTCAAGTACACTCATTTATCATAAAGGGCTTCCCCATCTGTCTCTAAAGTATGCTCAAAAATGCTGTGTATTTGGTAACATGAATGTTGAGAATTTAACACATTTTAGTTTTAAGCACTCCATTTTGGCTAGCTTTTTGTAAGATTGTACAACTGAATTTTGACTAAAGGAGCAGATGGGGGGGGGGGGGGGGTGTGTGCNGAAGTTGAGAAAGAGCTACTTTAATTATAAGTACCACAGTAATGAATTCAAGTACACTCATTTATCATAAAGGGCTTCCCCATCTGTCTCTAAAGTATGCTCAAAAATGCTGTGTATTTGGTAACATGAATGTTGAGAATTTAACACATTTTAGTTTTAAGCACTCCATTTTGGCTAGCTTTTTGTAAGATTGTACAACTGAATTTTGACTAAAGGCGCGCGTGCGCGCACGTGCATGTGTGTGGTCTCTTCCTAATTTATTTGCACTTCAACCCACTGGGATCAAGCTGCAGTCCCTGTAGGCAAAAGAAGATTAGGGAAAGCAACTGACTGTTTTTTTCCCAGACACAGAAGGGAAAGCGACTTCTCAAGTACCGCAAGTTTTTCTGGCCACTGTACAAATTGTTCCTTAGTATGGAGAGTTTCCAAAAGACCTAATTAGCAACTCGCTACAAACATTTCTTTGCATTAGCTAATGATCCGGCTACACTTGTAAGCAAACAGTACCAACATATCTGATCAATGCAGAAAACCAACAGAATGCCTATTAAACATCTGGATGTAATTTTCTAGTTAGACTTAGGACAAAATGAAAACATATGCAAGTTTCTTTGATCTATGCCTCAACAAAGAAATTGTCAATAAAAAAAACACACTGGCCAGTCAATGTGTCATTTTCATAAAGCCCAGTCATTTCTTTTCAAATGTTCCCAGATTAATTTTTTTGGTTTCCTGCAATCTCTAATTTTACCATATTGTGTGAAACCAAAAGGGATTCTTTGGATCTGATTCTGTTTGAGGTTTTACTGCTACATGATCTGCTACTGACTTTTTTTTTTTTTTTTAAATTCAACTCAGGGATTTTTTAAGGGTGAAGGAATGGGGGAAGTGAATACAGTCAAGATGGTAAAATGACCTAGTGCAACTTTCTGAACATTCTTGCCTACAAGGAAAGCTACTAATTAAAAAGAAATCAAATTACCAAGAGGGTATGCAATGGCTATTAATCAAAAGACAGCAAATAATTACAAATGTAATTGCTTTACCCTGTTCACACCATTTGCACTTCACAAATAAATGAATATTTAAAAAGTGATATTGTTTTGCATGCCCTTATAATAATTATCATTTTTTCAACTGTATAGACAGTCACTACTATACTACATGTACTGTATGAGTTTTTTTTTTTCCCCCTATTTCATCTGCACCACACTGGCATTTAAAAAAAAACGCAAACCAAACCCTAAACCAAAATCAAATAGAACAATCCCCATGCCCATGAACACATGCATGTTTCTCTTTCAGTTGAAAATCCAATGATCCATCTAAAACTTTGAAAGCATAAACTCTAGTGAATTGTAGAATTGCTTCCTCCGTTGACTTGCTCTCCCTATATAGAGAGTAGAAGAGTGGGACAAATCACACATTTGCTAAATCGTTTACCACCTACCTGCAGCTAACACCTAGTGATTAACATTATCAACATTTTTGTTTTATGTACTGGTTTGCGCAAAGTTAAAAAATATTGCTTGTAAACAGTACTGTGAACAGTGAAGGAAAAAATAATAAACAGTGCATTAAACAGAACATCATACAATACATTGTTTCCCTAAAAAATGGATGCTACATCTGAAACCCTTTCAGTATATTTAACCTACATTTTGGACACAGTCGTGCTTTTTTTTCACTCAAAGCTTCAACTGCTTCCAGTGTGAGTTTTCAGTACATAGCCAGTTCAGGATTAGGCCCTTTGCTATATGAGGTGAGAAGACTATACTAAAACTCTTACAGTAAAATCAGCTGATTCCAAACAACAAATGGATGACTAGACAGAATGATTGGGGGGGGTTAATACTGAAGGAAGTTGTTTTATTTTTAAAACATGAGATAGAGATTTAAAAGCAATTATTTTTAATCCAGTTGGAGAATTTTGTAGAGTATATACAGCATTGTATAATGATGGCATAATGATCTGGTATAAAATGCTACCTACTTGAATACAGCATGCTTAGCTATACTTTGCTGCCTTTCTGTGTTGCAAATAGTGAATATTGCCATGGAATGAGAATGTTCAGTTTCCTGGAATTAATCCAGATTTATACCCATGCAACAAAAATAATTTTTTTAATGTTCTAATGAGCCAATGATTATGCATTATAATTTAGTTAAATATCAGATTATGTTGGTTATTACTCCTGCTATTAATCCTGTAATGTCAGTGGCTCTCATTTGAAAAAAAGCCATCACATTTGATTCTGGTCCTGCTTGTACAGCTCTTCTATTTCAAATATAATGGGTAAGATTCAAAATGCCCGTAAGTGTCTGGTTCCAGAATCTAAGTAGGTTACAAGCACTTGCTAATAAAAACCAGGAAAACAGAGCTTTTTCTTTCTGTTAAAACATGCCTTGGACGTTTTAATGTTGACAAATACAGGTAACAAGACATTTCAACTTTCATGTAGGTGAGCAATTGGAAAAAACCAACCCCCTTTTGTTTATGTTCCAAAACACAGTGTTGTTTTAATGTCATATCTGTCAATATCTCATTAACAACTTGTGCCAGCAGGTTAAGCAAAGTACAACGAAAGTTAGGTAAGTGTTACATTATTATAGACTCCATAGCTACTAGGTACACACACAAAGTGTATAATCATAGTTTGCATTTTTATGGCACCTTTCATCGGAAGATCTAAGTACTTTAAGAAGCATTAAGTAATTAAGCTTTCCATTGCTATGAACAGAGTAGAGAGTTGGCTTGTCCAAGAGAACAAGAGAAGAGCTGGGAACAGAATGCAAAATTTTTAGCTTTGCTTATGCAGGCGGAACACCAGACACGTTTACACTCCTGTCCTGGGAACCACAGTCTATCAAGAGTATTTTGTCTCATCTCTCAAAAACCATTAAAAGCCCACATGTTTATTCACGTGTTCCCCAGGATGCACATATGCACCCTATACATAAACAGAAACATACATATCTATGTACACCTATCGGTACAGACACCATTACATGGACACATATGCAGGTACAGACATGCACCGAGACACAGGTGTATCAGTGCTCACTGACAAAACTCTGCAGTCCTGGAATGAAGTCCAAGCTTTTCACTGCAGAAGACTGAGACAGTTTCGTTTCCTTTGTGTTGGTTGTTTTTAAGTAAAACTGGGAATACAGAATATTCTGGGAATAATAATGGGAAGTTATCACTCTGAATGAGTAGTTTTACCTTGATATTGCAAAACATCAAATTTCCTATCATATTTTAAACACAGACTGCTTTTTTTAGGATACAAGATGAAGCAGAACCCAATTCTAAGGAAGTGATCTGTATCTAGTTAACGTTAGTGAGGAATTGTAAGAAAATTCAGACTATAACATCACCCTTACCGTGTTTAAATGATGCAACTCAACATTCTAAGACCTCTTTTTAGGCAGCACACAGGTATCTACTAACAGCACAAGTTTGTCTTAAGGCACTGTTTTAAGTCCAAAGGTATTTCACACTTCATTGTGGAATTCTGCTATGAATAAGGCGCTTGCTAATAGAGGATATGTTTTGAAGTTTACTTCCCACTGCAAGCTATGTCACCATTTGTCATTTTCTCAGCAAGCACACACGATCTGTGGAATTTGTTTGACCCTCATCTATCTCAAGTGGGCCTATAAACCAAAATTCTTGACAGCTTTCCTCTATCAGGCCCCTCTTAAAAAGAAGCCAGTTTTCCCCAAAGGACAACTTCCGTCTCATCAGAGGGTCATTCCAACCAACACAGCAGTTGGCGTGCCCTGAGCCGCGCAAGCAGGCGGGAGGGTTTATCCTTGCTTTCGGCGTTTTCCGTGGCGCATTGTCAGCAGGTGCCACGGCCCCGCCGCTGTCGCTTGGCGAACGAGGCGGGGCCGCGCGCCGGATNCCTCGGCTCCGCCTTGCCCTTGGGCCGGCGCGGAGGGAACGGGGCAAAGGAAGCCGGAGCTGTTCCCCTACGCTCGGGTTCGGATTTTTCAACCGGGGAGAACTTTATCCCGGGTTGACCAGGAGCGGTGGGCCACCGCGGTGAAGAGCGAGGATGAGGATGATGC
>VYZQ01044693.1:11889-22141 GCA_013400655.1 Mystacornis crossleyi
GTACACACAGTGTGTGTTTTTTTTTTTTTTTTTTTTTTTTTTTTTTTTTTTTTTTTTAATTTTTAAATCTCCTCCAGCGGGGCTGGTTGCTTGGACGCTAAGGCCAGCGAGCATCTTGAGGGGTTTGGTTTCCTTTTGTCCTACGGACTTCTCTGCAACTAACCGAAGAGTCTGTGCTGCGTGTGTGGTACCCTTTCCTCTGTCCTCCAGCGTTTCGTGCATGTGCTATTGGAGCTGCTCCGATCGGGGACGGCTGTGGAAGAGCCCCCGCCCGCCTCATTCCTCCTCCTCCTGCCTTCCTCCCTTGTTCATCGCTCTGTGTCTTGCTGGTGGTTTGGCCCCTAAGCCGACGCCTGAGACCAGCGCGTCCCTCCCTGGAGACTTCCTTTCGCCCCCTCTACTTGCGACGGTCCCGCCGCTGACACTGCGTCCCGCTTCCTCAGGCTGGATTTTCCCCTTCTGACAAGGGGCAGAAGTGGAGAGAGGAGTTGCCTCCGCTCGGGTTTCCGGCCTTACAATCGCATCGACCACTTCGAGTCCGTGGAGGGGATTATTCGCTCCCGCTGAGAGGTGGCTGTGGCCCTCTCCCCCCTGCGCCCAGTCGGGTCCTGTCCCGCAGCGCCCGGGCGTTGCGGGCGCCGCCCGCCGGTCGAAGCGCCGCCGAAGCAGCGCGGAGCGGTGGTGACCGTCCCAAGCGCGGCCCATCCGCCTTCCCCGGCCACCTTCAGCCCTCCTCGGAACGACAGCAACAAAGGACGCCGCAGCTGGGGGATGTTCCCGCGGCGGGGGCACTAAGCCGCGCCTCGCCCCGCTCCTGCCCGCGGCGGCGGAGGGAAGGCGGTCGGCGGGTGTCGCCGCTCCTGTCCCCTTGGCGCACCGGGTGTGAAGCCGGGGCAGGGCGGGGAGTCTCGCCGCGAGAACCGCGCTGCGAGGGAGACCCGCCGCGGCCGGAGCCATGTTCCCCCAGAGCCGGCACCCCGTAAGTACGGCTGGGGCTGCCGCTCCGCGGATCAGGGGCGCGGGGCGAGGGCCGGGCGGTCCGGAGCGTACCTCCGGCTCGCTTGCTCGGCTGGAGCTGGGGGGAGGGGGACGAAGGCGCCCTCACAAGTTCATTCGCTCCGCGGTGGAGCGGCTCATCGTGCCTGCCAGAGGGGCCCCTTCTACTTTTTGTTGCGTGGGCAACTTATTTGCCTTGGGAATGACGGCGGGGGGTCGCCGCTGGGCCAGGCAACATCCGGCGAACACAGCCCCCAGAATGGGGCTGGCTGTGCCTCCGCGGCGGGGGTCGGCGGGGAGGAGCCGGCACGCCCCGCTTTCGTGTAGACGGCGGCGGCAGGAGCGGGTGGGTCGGAGCCGGAGCGCGGTTAACCTCGGTCCCACCGCAGATGAGTGACGGGAAAGTGGGTAACAAGTGCGCAGCGTCCCGGGGCGGGGGCGGGCCGGGCCGGGCGCTCTCTCCATCCCTCCGACGCGGCCGCGATGGGCAGCGCTGCCTCCTCTTCCCCGCGGGGCGGCCGCGCTATGTCTGAACGTGCATCTCTCTCCCGTGCCGCCACCGCGCCAGACCCCGCACCAGGCTGCGGGCCAGCCTTTCAAATTCACCATCCCGGAGTCGCTTGACCGCATCAAAGAAGAGTTCCAGTTCCTCCAGGCGCAGTACCACAGGTGAGCGCCGGCCGGCCACCCCGGGACCAGTGACTACCGCCCGGTCCCCGGCCGGGCGCGGGGGGCTGCTGCAGCGATCGAGCGCGTCCAGGCGGTGGCGTGTGGCGTGTGGCGTCGCGGCAGAGCCCCCCCGAGGGACCCCGCCGGGCCGGTGAGGGGAGCGCGGACAGCCCCGGTCCGCCTCGGGGGCGTGGGCTGCCGGGTGGACGGGGCACGTACAGGGAGACAGCCCTGCCCTGCGCGGGCCCCTGCTCCCCGGGCAGCTGCGAAAGGGTGATGGTGTCGAAGCTGGAGCGTTCGGCACCTCTCTGTGCATTTAAAAATATAGTATGTGTTGGAAACTCGTATGTGGAGGGGTCATGTCAGTATAGAAATCAAGAGAAGACCTGCTTAAATTCTGTGGCGCAGCGCATTAAAGAGGCTACTTCTCGTGTTTGCTTATTTGTGTGTGGTGTTAATGCAAAAATTAATAAAACGCCAGCGTCCTGTGGTTAAGAGCCGGGGAGGACGGCTAAAGCACACAAGTACTTGGAGTAGTAACACAAAGTTTACTAGAATCCATGGAAGCCGTGGGATGTGCTCCTCGTTGCTGAGCTGCCCTTCGGAAGTTCTTTGTGGGTGTGTGCTTACTGCTGAGGTCCTTTCAAAGATTTAGGGTACACGTTCGTTCTGACCTTGGGCAACTGGTGTTAAGGAGCATTAATCTTCCTTAATTTTATACTTATGTGCACCTGGAATATTTGGAGAGAAGTAAAAACTTTACAGGTTTCCCAGTTGGGAGTCGCTTGGTTTTAGTTACGCTTCCTCTTCCTTTACCTGTGATGCTGTAGTCTTATCAAAAATCATTAACTTGTTTAAGCTATTTATTGCTTAAGAAATACACTGTAAACTGTAAACATTCAGTGTTGTAATTGTAAGTGAAAAATACTGTTTGTCTGCTAACTGTTCCATAGGATGCTCACAAGTATCATTTAAAAAAAAATCAGTTTGATAGAAAACAAAGGGAATGTTGAGGCTCTCAGTGAAAGTAGTCAGAGTTATACCACTGTCTGTGATGAGATGTGCAAGTGCCAAATGCAATTTACTGTTGTTTATGAAAACAAAAATTGAAAAGAAACTTGCCAGTAAATGCAAGTCAGTTACCAAGTTTCAAGTACTGGGCAAGGTAACATTTTCTAGAGTGCATTTAAGGTAAGAATTATACTCAAGTTGTAATTGTAGATGTGAGTGATGTTACTTGGCAGTAATTTACTAAACACTGTATAGAAAGAAATGCCTCTGTTTTATCTATTTTACTCCTGAGAAGTACTTCAGAGAAATTCATATCCTATTCTAACTTGTAAGTTGTAGCATTTAATAGCAGCTCTTTGTCAAAGTATGAAAGTGGGTATGTTTAGGTTCTGGAGAAAGTTCAGGTCTCATACAGTGCCCATGAAAAGTTCTTTACCTTTCCTCTTTAGCCTTTTTATTTGAGGCATGAATTAAGTCTTTCTACATTGCAAGTTAGTTTGAGGTTTTTTTAATTAACAGCTTCTGTCTAAATACAAATAGGGTTAGTAGATGTCAAAAAATGACATGTTACATTTAAGCATGATCTATTTTGTAGCCTTAAATTGGAATGTGAGAAACTGGCAAGCGAAAAGACGGAAATGCAGAGGCATTATGTGATGGTAAGTAAATTTAGTTTTATCTTTATTTCAGCAAAAACCTCTTAACACAATGTAAATCAGCATAAGAAAATAACGTATGCTCATTTATTTGCAGTACTATGAAATGTCGTATGGATTAAACATTGAAATGCACAAACAGGTAAGACATTTTGTTTTCTAAGCCACAAAATCTGCAGTCTGTCTGGTGCATTTAAATGTCGCTCTGCTGTTTATGCTCAGATGACTGTATCGTGTCTGAATCAATAGCCTGATTTGTAGCCTGATTAGTAGACCTTTGCCTACCTCCTGTCAGATGAGGTGTAGATTAGGTTAAGCAGCAACGCCTTTGTGGTATTGGTCCTGAAAAACTTTGGCATAAATAGGGAAGGTCTTGTATCTGTGTTTTTAAAAATGCAGTTCAGTGCTTTACAAGTTTGGGTTTTTTTGGGTTGGTTTTTTTCATTTTGTTACTGGTAGAGGCTCTGACATGTAGAACTGATCTTATGTCTGTGTAGCATACGTAGTCATAGTTACTCAAATCCTTGCCTTATAAAGGTATGAAGAGATTAGTGACTTGGAAAGCTCTAGTTATGACTATGAGTTTGCAAGTTCCCATAAAATTCACACTTATGGCCACCATAATGGCGAATAAAAAGAGTATTGAACTGGAACAAGACACTAAGGACCTCATAAGAGAAGAAAAGCTAAATGATTGCACAGCCCAGAGGACCCTCAATTGAGTAGTCATTGTCTGCCAAATAAAGCATTAATGGAAGGGTGTAAGTATTCTGTAGATATGCTGACATTCACTTTTTCATCAAGATGCTAGTACAATAAGTCTTTCAGAAATCGATGGCCTCTTAAAAAAATTATCATTAGATGAAGTTGCACAGTTGGACACATTTCAAAGTGCAACAATACAATTCTTTCTTGATGTGTATGTGCTATTTCATCTAAAACTCTTGTTTCATTAAATTAAAGAGCATGGCTGACCGGCTAGGGCACAGCGAAGAAATTGATTAGTTCAGGCTTCAGATCTTCAGTATATTCAAAGACATTCATTAAGCAAGTGAATTGCGGAGTTGAATTTTGCTTTTGTAATTCTGAACTCTTTGATTTTTTTGTTGTTGTTGTTTGTTTTGTTTTTCCCTAAAAATTTTATATGTAGTAAGGTGGCATTGTAATTCCATGATAGCTTTCTATCTCCAAATCTGGGTAGGTGTTCTTTTGGGTTTTGGAGGTATGCTTCTTTCAATTCAAAATGTGAATTAAAAGAAGTGGTATTATGACAACCGCCTTTTTTTTTTCTTTATTTTTCTTTTTTTTTAATAATGCACCAAATAACTAGATGGAACAGTAAGCTTTGTGTTTGACTTAGTTCTGTACTGTAGCTTAACTAATTTGCTTGAGGCTTGTGTCTTAGAAGAATGTCGGTTTTTCTGTGAGGTGACTTTCCATAGCTTTGTGATTTCGAGATTTTTTTCCTTGCAGTTTTTTCTCTTCAACAACTTCTTGGCATACTGTAATCTGTGAGGAAGCCATTGTGTGTATAGGAAGCTCATTTGCTACAAAATGGATGTTATATTCAGGAGATCTTTGAAGAGAATGTGTGATTTCAGTTCGTGTACTAGGAATTAACTTTAGATAAAATCATTTAAGTCCACAGGATTAAAGTGTGTGAGAACTAAGGTTTCCACTTTGACCTTAATATATGTATAAAGGTTTAATGTTCTGTATGTGTGGCAATTAGAATTGTGTACCCTGTAGGCACTGATACTTTGGAAGCATTTAAGATTTATGACAGAGCATTATATCTGTGTTAGTTGTAGCTGGGGAGAGTAGCGCACACTTGCTCTGTGTGTGCTGTTAAGAATAGGTTTTTGAAGGCATAAATAAATTTCTCTGCATGTGAGTTTCAGATACTATGCTTTTATATGTTAAATAATTCTAATTTCTGGTAAAAGTAGCACCTTCATGTTAAAGACTATTGATTTAGATGCCTGCAGTGAGGATGCCAAATGGTGTTGCAGTTCAGTATGTAGGTGGCCTTATATTACAGGAAGCAAAAAAAAAAAAAGCCTAGCAATGACATTCTTCTAAATTTCCACTGCTAGTGATAAGTTCTGAGGAGGCTTTTGACAGATAGTAATCATAATTCTTATTAACTGGTGACGTCTACCCCCAAGGGTGTAGCCAGGCTCAAATTGATGCTTTTTGCTGGCTGATCACCAGCATGGCCTAAGTGCTCATTATGTTGTAGAAAGGGCCTTTGGAGCTCTCATTACGTTTGACAGGAATTCTCTCTAGGGGGAAACTGGGCATTAGCTAGACTCCTGACAGGCTGAAATTATTCCTGCTTTATGGCTTATAACCAAATGCTAGCAAGGCATCATCAGGGGACACGAAAAATTGTCATTTCTGACAACATCTTTGTTACTGGAAAATGCAATGATGGGGAAACTTTCCAGTGAACAAGTGTTAACATTTTTAAGGTCTTCCTCCTGTTTGGATGCTGTACTTGCTCTGTGTGAAACTCTTCAGACTGCTTGGGCTGCTGTTTGAAAAACAAAATTACACTGCAGCAGAGCTTATTTATGGAGTGTGGAGTGTACATCACTCTTAAGGTACAGTCACTTAGCTAGAATGAAGTACTTGCAGTTAGCCTGCACGTAAATGAATTTGAGTTCTTGTACTGTTGGATTTGTGTTAGCAGTTCTGTCTTCATTTAATTTAGTAATCTATTATAATTTAACTAAAATAAAGTTAGTCAAGACTTGAATGTTGTTATGAATGGACTTAACTGAGGTGAACTTCGCATACACAAAGTATGCAAAGCTGTACTGGCAGAGCCTTCTACTTGAATATGTTGCATTTAATTCCAGAAATGGCCTTGGTAAGGCTTCTCTCACAAATCTAGCTTTGGCACTTTGCAGTGTTTAACTGCATGATGTGTACTTAAATCAAATGTGCTGCTGCATTTCAACCTGCTGGCTGAACAATGATCAGGAAATAATCTCTTTGACACATTTGTATCTGGTTTAGATTTGGTTTTATTTGTTTGTTTTGTTTCCTTCTTTTTCTTTATAGGTTTTTAAACTTCTTTAATTAAAGAATTTCAAAGATTTTTCTTAAGAACATGTTTTATGTAGATATTTATACCGTGTTCTTAGAAGTTATTTTAAGGCGAACAGTTACTGGCCAAGCTTGGCATTCCTGAAACAGAAACAACCACCTGAGGATTTGTTTAGGTAGATGTAGGTTGATTTAGATGTTGTTTTTATATGTGTCAAGACAGAATGAATAAGAACATTGTGTGGTCTTAAGTTTCTTTTCTGTGTTATACTGTCCAAGTGAGATTTTCCGCAATGTGACATCTGTGGCTGGCAAAGCAGATGAATCAGCTGCTAGTGCCAAGATGAAGAGTTGGTTGGGTGTTAAAAATCCTGCTGTACTTAGAGTTGCTGCCCTCGGCTCCTAGGGCGGTGTGTCTTTATTTTCCCCAGCTCTGCTTGTCATCTTCTGTCATAAGTCAGAAGATAAGGTTTCCTGTGCATTTAATGTCTAGATTGGTTAGGTGCAAGATTATCTTTTGTTCATTGGCAGGCAGCCAAAGAAAAAGAAATTCATCAGTGCTGAACCAAGTGCTAGACTTATAAACTACTACAGTGTCTGGGTTTCTGCTATCCCAACAGTTATGGCAAGGTTTCCTTCTCTTTGGGTGGGTTTTTTTGTTCTCTGTGACCTGCCTGGAGGCAGACCTGTCATTCAGTAGCTTGCCTGTTGTAGAAAAGTACACAAACTCCAAAGCTGCATTGTGTTAACCAGTTGTACACGAGTTACATGTCCATTTTATCCTGGACTGTTCCGTGGAACCACTTCTATTGCTTTATGGCAAAGGACAAAGTCTTCTAATGATATCTCATTAGAACATCAGTCTTCAGGAGTGGGTTAAACAGAAGGGAATTAAGGAGCTTATTTAGCTCTCTACAGCTCCTGAGAAGGATGGCTTTGCTGTTGAAAGGGATTTAAAGATAAATTAATTTTTTTCTTTTTCCTACATTTTAATTACTGGAATGAAAAACTCCATAAGGTTTTGGTGGTGTGCAGTGAATGTTTCAAGAGCATTTTACAATTGGCACAGCCACAAAAGACATGCAAAAACTGCTTTTATTTAAAAAAGAGAATTGTAGTGATTGTGACAGTATTCTTCTCTCAAAAATTGTATTTATTCTACAAATATTTGGTTTCTAAATGAGTATAGTGTGTCAGCAGCCTAGCCATTTTAACCACACATAGAGTTGCTAGTTTGAAAGAAGAGAAGAGACTGGAGTAATTACCACAACTTTCATGACTTTTGAACCATGTTTCAAGCTCTAGGCCAGCATTATTGTGAAGGAGTTATCTGACAGATTCAGGGCACTGTGAAGTACATCTCCATGTGGCTTTCACATAACCATGTTGTCAGATATCATCTATTATGTCAGCTCCATATAGAACTTAATTCAAAAGTGTGTCACAGTGTAAACACTGTACATATGCTAAATAGTGCCTCATCATCTCTCATTTTAGACTTAGTCTACCAGATTTCAGGTTCCTCACAGAGCTGGAGAGAGGAACACTATACCTACCAGCTACGTTGTTAAACTTCCCTTGCATTGCTGGAGCTTGCATTACCACATGTCTGTTGATGTACTCTGTGTATCTGCTCAGTTGGAGGGAAGGAAAGAAAAGTCCTGGTAGCTTTTGGGGTAAGGGGAAAAGTAAGAGGGAAGATGCTTTGTGAATGTGCAATATCCTTTTGTCACAAGAGATTTTGTGGGGAGAGCTTAATGGTTTTCCTCCTTCTGCTGGTTGTTATACCAAATCAAGCTGAGCATTTGAATTGCCTTTCTTCCCTCTCTACTTAAATGTTTGGAGCAAAGTGCTAAAATTGCAGTGTCTCCTGGGCATAATGGAGAATTAGGATCCTTTAGGCTTGATAGATCACCACTGGCATACAAATTTTGGGTCAACTGGCCCTTATCAGAAGACTGCACAGTATCTACTTTAAAAATGATAACAGCTTTGAATGGAACTAATGAAATTACTTTTCCACTTGGGGTAAGATTTAGGGATATCTAATGGCAATTATGTCAAACACTACTATTGTCACCTTCTGCATCACAGTTCTTAATTGGACTCCTGAGTGTAGGTATTTGAACAGTAGTTGCTCACATAGTTCCTCTCAGAAAGGGGAAAAACAAAGGCAGGAGAATTCATAATTTCGTCAGCATTTAGTTGTCAAAACAGTTTAACAGATTAGTCCTTATGATTACATGTAGGCTATGGCTTTTAAAGCTCTTGCAAGTTGAACTTGCAAGAACTTTTTAAAGTCCTTGCAAGTTGCAAGGTCCCATAGTCAAGCTGAATTTGCAACCTGTGTTCTTGTAAGTATCAAATTTCTACTTAAAATAGTTTTCTGGAGGTAATATTGCGTGACATGTCAGGGCAACACTTTCTAGTGTTTGACCTGTCCTTATTCGGAAGAATTTTATCCTTCACCAACTGCGAGTTTGCCTTTCCGCACTGGTAACTATTGTGTGCCTTCTGTTCTTCTATTGTGCACCTCTAAGAAGGAGGTGACATAGTCCTCTCTATAATCACTTCTTTGTCAGCAGTGAGGTCTTGTCTCTCATTAATCCCCTTCTTCTTGAAGCTGATCAAATCTATTTTCTCCTTGGTATGATGCGTGCTCTGATTGCTCGATCACCTTATTGGTGACACTTAGAGATTTGCTCCAGTTTAGCAACATCTTCCTTCTTGCCAAACAAGGGGAACAGAAAGGGGAATTATTTCAACCAGCCAGTTGGTTACAGTCATTCTACTGTGTCCTTATATGAGGTGTAGATTTCATCAGCATATGAGTGGGGGTACTGATGCATATTCAACTTGTTCTCCAGAGCCCTCCTCTGCAAAACTGCTTTCTAGTGTGTTTCCACCATTGCTGTGCTGTGTTGAAGAGAAGGTTGTTCCTGATTTAGGACAACCCCCAACGTTTATTTGCTGTGAACCTGGTTTCCACTGTCTTTATTTCACAGCTGCTGCTTCTCAGGACAGAAGCTGTTGATGCCTAGCTGCATTTTCAGTGGAGCCAAAATGTTGTGTAGCTTTCTTTGATCACTTTCCTTGCTTTTCACTCAACTTTTTAATTTTCACTTGCTTTTTAATTTTTAACTTAGCCTTTTGAAATAAGGAAACTGGAACTATATGCAGTTCTCAGGATGCTGGCAAGCCAGAGATTTGTATTAGCACCTTCTTCTGTTTTCTGGATGTTTTTTGTTTGTTTTTGTAATTTTTATTTCTTCAGTGAAGTTTCTGGATTTTTGCTTTTGACTGCCATGAAATGCTGAACTGCTGGAGATTCCTTTCACATTTGAGTTCTTGCTCATGAATGGTAATTGTAAGCTCAGGAACCATCATTTTCCATGGCTAGGGATGTCTACTCCTAGTGTGTGTAAATTTTGTTTATATACAGTTGTTTCCATTGCCCATTTTCTCTTGTAAGGTCTCTTTGCAATTCTTTAGCCATTGCTTTTACTTTCTTATGGAATAAAATAATGTATTTCTATTTCCGTGCAACCTTTGTATTTACTTTCTTTCTAATTCTTTTATGGAGCAAGTTTTCTTACCCACCGCTTGCCGTCTTTTCCAGGCTGTGCTGCTGATCATATTAGTAAAACAGATTGCAGCAAAAGCCCCTGTGAAACTCCACCAGTGAACTGTTTCTGGCATACTGCTGGAGGTGATAGAAAAGTAGATTAGAGCTTGCTGAAATTGAGTTTAATCTTAACCAAACTCTAGTTAAATCAGGTTAGACTTAAAAATCGGTTATTTCCTGAGGTTATGTCTTTTAAAAAAGAAGCCCTAGTGCTGCACAAACAAACAAAAACCTGAAACAA
>VYZQ01044710.1:0-11997 GCA_013400655.1 Mystacornis crossleyi
TTCAGACTAGAGAGAAGAAGTTTTCAGGGAGAAGTCATAGCACACTCCAGTACCTAAAGAGGGTTTATAAGAAAGATGGGGTACAAAGTTTTTAGCAGGGCCTATAGCAATATGACAAGGAGTAATAATACTGATGGTGAAACACTGGCACGTGCTGGCCAGAGAGGTATATTCAGGCTCCATTCCTGAAAACATTCAAGCTTAGATTGTACAGGGCTTTGAGCAACATGTGTAGGGATGGATTTACCTATTTGGGGGGGGGCTACCCTTTTATTTAGATAAAATTAATATGTGGCAGCAAAAAACCAAATATGTCTAAATAATGCTGATGCCCAACAATGAAATAATGGGTTAGGAGCAAGGTCTCCTTCACTGGTCAGAAAAACAAAGGTAAAATATTTACACCAGTCATCTCCTCCTACATTTATTTATTATGAACTGATATTTTTGAAGCTCATTATTTGTGGTACACTTAACAGGTGTAAAAATTGACAGCTGAAATATATTCTCCTTAATTTGCATTAGAAATGAAATGTCACTGNCAAAACCCAAAGAAAACCCCAAACAATTAGGTCCAGTTTGATTTGCTATTAATGTATTATTTTAGGTCCATGCATGAGTATCTAAGCCACTTTATCATGTGTTATTTTGGCATGCAGTCTTCCAGCATGATCTCTGAACAAAGCAATTTTAAGACTTCATATGATGAAGATGCAAGCACCTGGAGAGTCTAAATACATAGTATTAGCAAGAGGAAAATGTTACAAGAACAAGAATGCATGCTGATTCTGTCCAGCGACTCTTGCTTTGTCTCTTACTCCTATTTTAAGAGCTGCATGAAGACATGGTAACTTCTGAGTTTGGTTTTCAATGCACTCATTGCCTATTTTCCTTACCAGCCTTTCACAGAGTCCAACAGAATCCCCTGTTTCCTCTACAAATCCTCAAGCGAATTGACAGACTTGGAAGCTCAATGCTTCCAACCAGGTGTAAGTGATCAACAGACACTTTAATTATTAACTGTGCTTGCAGTAATAATGGATATGCTAAAGCTGGTTTTTGGCCTGAAGGGTTTAGTCAGTTTATCCTGCTTCTTCAGAAAGGCTTGGGAGCGAAAAAATTTTAATAGTATGTTTTTCCAATCTCTACATTGTAGCGCAAAAATGGACCCACCAGATAAATCAGCTGACAGACATCCACAAGGCTGCAGTTAGATCTTGAGCTTGTATTAGGCTGCCCAGCTGGGATCATTGTACTGCATCACAGTCTAGGATGCAGTCATAACAGAAGTAAAAAGCTTAAGAAGAAAGGTGGTTGGGATCATTGTTTGTGAAAGTCCAAGTTTGGAGCAGGGGGCAGGAAAATTAAAACAGAATGGAAGAGGATATAAAAAGCCCTGACCAAGTTTATTCTGACACCCGGGTACCATGGTATCTCCATGAAACATTTGTTTTTAGATCTTAACCCATCAAAATATTTGGAGATTCCTTTTAGTGAACAATCTTCAAACACCATCACAATCACTTCCCACCCAAGAATACACATCCAGCTAGATTCCCTACACTGCTATCTTCCATAAAAGAAAAATAGCTCCAAAAAGCAGAATAGATGAAGTAGCTTTCATGCCCTCCACCAAAAGGCTAGCTAGGAAGGGGTATCATTTTCACACCATTTTCCCATTACTAAGTATGACAAAAAACAATGAAGAGCAATGTCGATGCCTCTAGAAGGATTTGTGCGGGTGAAAACAGTCATGTGACTACTGTTAATCTCTGTATCTGCCTTAGGGCATATTTCACATTAAACTCCATGCTCTAATATTCCCTCATATCTTATTTTAAATCCTGCAGAGCATTTACATAATGCACTTTTATCTTCTACTTTCCTCATTCATATGAACATATGCTTCTTTACATTTTGGCAGTTCTTCAAATGGGATCATTTGAAAAAGACTTACAGTTAATGACTTTACCCTTCCAAAACAAAATATACCACATCTTCAAAATTTGGAGCAATTTCTCTACATTGACAACCACTTCTGTTATCCAGACCAGTCATTCAAGTAGATCATAATTTTTTTAGGTAAATAAAATGCAAAAATCCTCCAAAACTGCCACAGATATGTATGTAACATAAAATTACATTGTCATTCTTAACAGAAATTCTTCTCAATGCATAAAAACCATCGACTTAGAAAAGCTTTTTTCTTTAACATCAACTTTAATTCTTTCCAATATATTGCCATTAACCACCAGAAAAAGGAACACTGAAAATATCTCAAACAAATTCTGACTTTTAGCCATTGAAAAGTTTCATAACATAAGCATCTCCAAAGTACTGGAAATTATCAAATAAATTCAAAAAGACTGATGAACAAAACAAAAGTAAGAAAACATTTCTTTATTGTATTTAAAATTGTATGGATCAAACAACTACTAGTTAAGATTAGAACAAGTATAAACTGATATCATTATTTGTATCCTTTCTAACCGTAAAAAAAACAAACAAACAAAACAAAACAAAACAAAACAAAACAAAAACAAAAACAAAAACAAAAACAAAAACAAAAAAAACACACACCACAAAAACCAACTAGTCCTACGTCAAAACCACTTGGATCTAGCTCTTCTAGTATTTTTGTGCAAACACATAAAATTCTTGCAATTTATGCAGGAGTACACGATTACAGTGACGTTAAGGCATAATTTTACCCTCTATACTTCAATGAAAGTTCCATATCTTATCTTTCATCCATTGTCTTGTAGCCTTCATGTCAAACTAAAGTAGAAGAACTCTACTCAGAAATAATATAGGCATGTTTAGATTTCTTTCTGTTTTTACTGATGCTGACTAGGAATCAAGAGTTAGGATAGTCTTTAGCATGAAAATTGGAAGCAGAACATGTGCTGTAGGAAATAGCATTTTTGCCTTTGACTTAGGAAATTGAAAAAGAAATTGAGATAGCCACATTAGCCAAAATCTGTATTTCAAAATATATAGCAAAAAAAGTTATTCTCCAACAGATTCATGCTTAGCAAGACTTTTAGTCATTCTGCTTAAAATAAAAATCAGCATTCAAGAATGAGTAAAAGACTGTATCCCTTATCAGATGTTTGCCTAATTTTTAAAGCTCCAGCCCCAAGCTTCTCTTCTTCCACCAATTGCAGTGGATTAGTGGTAAAAATTCTCTCCTTTTTGTCATCTCATGCATGCTTGCAAGTCCAGATAGCTTCCTATATTTCTGTTCTTCCACCGTAAACCACATTGCCATCTATAAAGGAGTTACAAAGCAATGACTTACTATCCCTCCCATCACTGTTTCAAATGGTCTAGTAGTTAGCTGATCTCCTTCTCCTCAAACAACCTTTTTTCAAGAAAGTCCTTCAAGGTTCAGAAGTCAGCATACAAATAAAAGTAAAAGAGCAGAGGCTTTCAGGTCTAAGAAGAAATGAGAGAGAAAAAGAAGCATCATTTAACATTACAATGATCTCATTTGTAAATAAGTGCAATGATTCTGTCAGTAGACGTTCATCTTTCTGAGTGCAAGTTTCCTTAGACACTTTTTCCCTGCACTCTGGATGACCCACTGAAGTCTAGAATAAACCTGAGCAGGGTACATCTGTCCCCATTTTCCTACATGTTTCTACTAGGAGATATAAAAATGATATACGCCTAATAGTGTTTTAAATACATTTATTGAAACTGAATCTGATTCCCTTGCAACATTTCACAGAGTCACCATTATCTCAACCCTTGGAAAAACATAGTAAGACCTAGGTCTCGGGCTGAATGGCTATAAAAGCTTTCCTACAAACCTTCCATTCATTTTTGTTCCTATTACAGAGCACCTGCTTTAAATCACCTCAAAGAATATAATCTTTTCCTCATTTTTGCTTCTCCCATTTTGCCTCAGCAAAATAAATTCAAAACTGAAACCTGGAAATAATTGGGAAGAATGAACATATTTCTTTCTTATTTCCCAATAAACTGGGACACAGGGACTTCTTCCCCTGCTTGAAATCAGGTAGAGAGCGCCTTTGAAGTTCCCCACTCCTCACAATTTGCGTCTGATATGGGGTTGTTTAGACTCAGGCAAGGGTACTTGGAAAGGTAATCACTATGGCTTTGCAATTCTCTGCAATGTTTTTGAGAAGAACAATATAAATTTAAACTTCCTTTAACAAATGAGTCATTTGGACTTTTGTCTTTTATATCCAGACCTAAAGTGAAGTGCTGGACAAAAAAAGAGGGTTGTTCCCAGCACCTTTGTATAGGTGATTAATTCTCTTTTACTGTGACATTCATATGTTCTCCCTTTCAGCATCATTCCTGTTCAAATCCATCTATCCATCTGTCTGGTTGCCATCACACTTTTATGTAATTTACTAGCACAAATAACCATATTAAAAAAAAAAAGAATAAAATTTCCAACAGGAGATAATTCTGTTATTATTTTAGTCCCAGCTACTGTATTCTTCAAGCAACTTACTGTCTATTTTCCAGAATATTTTTCTGAGAAATATT
Source organism: Mystacornis crossleyi (assembly GCA_013400655.1). Taxonomy (NCBI): domain Eukaryota; kingdom Metazoa; phylum Chordata; class Aves; order Passeriformes; family Timaliidae; genus Mystacornis; species Mystacornis crossleyi. The sequence continues at coordinate 4,525 of VYZQ01044710.1, forward strand.
TTTCTGAAAGATATTTTTCTGAAAGATACTTTTCCTTCATTGGAAATATTTTATTTTTCTATATTCACTCAAAATACAAAAAACTACTATTCCTCAAGTCGGGCTAAAGGCTCAGCATGTATCAACAAATGTTAGTAAATTTACAGCTATAAAACCACAGATATTAAAAGCAAGGCTAACATAAGATAAAACATACATGAACAAAGAGCACAGGGGGTAGGAAGATCAGAGTAACAAAATAGCCTTCCCTAGCAAATATTTAGCTACACCTTGTTGTCAGTTTAGCTAACCAGGTGGGAGCTGTATACGCACAGCAGGAGGAAAAATACTGCTATGACACTGGTAACACCACAACAGGCAGTGAAAAAGAGGGTAAAAATCAATAGAAGAATGTTGCAGATGAAGCTACCAACTTAAAAATCAATTAAGTTCAATAGACTTGGTTCAAATTAATATTATTGCATCATTGATTGGTTTGCTGAAATCCATGGGAACACACTGTGAACTGTGGTAACTGTGAACTTGCAGTGTTTTCCCAAGTAGGGAAAACCCTTCTCAATCTGTCTGAAATTTCTCAGCATGTCCCATCCCTTCTGACATAAATTTTTCAGTTCACATACAGAAATCCAAGCTCTATTTCACTCAGTGTAGCTAGTGACATCCATATATGATGTATGACTCATATCACCACTTCATGCTATATGAAAAAACCTTTTCCTTAAAAAAATGGTCTACTATATTGCACTCTGTAAAAAGAAAATGATTCCAAGAGTCAGAGCAAAAGTACTCAAATCATCCCAAGCCTAAATTATGGAAGTTACAGAATCATTACTCTCCTCAAAAGCATCCAAGCCTCTCAGCCAAGTCCTTTGTCAGTGATTTTATGTCACCTTTACTACCACTGTGAAGCATCAGGACCTTGGAGTTTAGCATCATTACCCAGCTGAGGAACAGCTGAAGAATGTATCCTTTCCTTACGAGAGCCAGAAAATTGCCTGACTTACACATAATCTTAACATTCAAATCACAACCATGAGAAACCACTGAAGAAAATATTTTACTACTTGAAGTTCAACAAGGCCAAAGGACTTCAGGGGACAAATAATTTCACAGGAGATTCAATTCTTGAGGCAGACATAGCAGAATAAAACCACTTACATAGCCTTTTGTTTAACCTTTCCAAGCACTGCGGAAATATCTTCAATTCTTCCTGTCTGTGACAGATTTTATGTGCAGATATGAAGAGAGACTTGTCAAATTCTTCAGTAATTCCAGACACTCAAGTCTCTAGATATTTAAAGTGATTAGTAATTTTTAATACATATTTCATTATTTTACTCAGTTCTGCAGCCAGAATTTTATTGACTTCATTGTCTCACTCAAATGAACAAAATTCTACCCCTTACTACTAGTAAATGTTCCTTTTTTTCTTACAAACATTGAATTAACAGTGAAGGAATTGTTGAGTAGCTCTTTCTATCGCCCTTGTTCAGAAAATATCTCTCACAATAACTTCCTAATGGATAATTTCTTGGATACTGGTGCTGGCTTTAGCAAATAACCTACAATTTGTGGTATGCTTTTCCCAGTGCTTTCAGAAATACTATTTGGATACTGCCGTAGAAAGGACATCGTGTATTCACTAGCAATCATCTAAATATTATAGTTTTTCCTCTGTTCCTCCTTTTGCTATGCCCCCGTTTCATCAATAGATATGCCTAAATATAAAATTGCAACCTGTACATCTGAACAGTCTTTTTCTCTCTCAGCTGATCTACTACTACTAGTACTCTCAGTTTTAACTTTCTGAGCATCAGCCATTCATGGCTTTACTCACCAGTAATACTATTGTTCTTTAGTAGTTCTCAACTTTAAAAATAGAGCTGCAGTGAACCTAGTTCTTTGGAACATATTAAGGGTAGTAAGTAGCCATCAGGAAAGGAACTTCGAACTTATGTGCTAAGTTATTTGCATAAATCAAACACTCTTGCCTCACAGCATTACTTTTATAATCAGCAAAAGAGATTCAAGAGAATATATTAGATATATCTTCAGATTATAAAGCAAAAGCAATGAGAAATCCTGCGCAGAAGCACAGGAGTAAGCATGAAGGAGTATATGTCAGTTTAAAAGCTTAATTGCTTCTTTAAAATACGAAGTTCTTTGTTGGGGAGGGGAATTAACATTTAAGCAATAGCAATTTTAAATGCTCTTATATAAAGCTGAAGACAGAATTACATTATTCCTCCAGACTGTGAAAAATAACCATAGAGAGAAAATATTTTCAAATAACTTTAAAAAATAAACTTAAATTTTGGTGACCTGGCTCCAGCTACACTCAAAATAAAAACTACAAGATAGCGTAACTACACAAGTAATAACATAAAAGCAGACTTATTGCAAAATTAATAACAATAAATTAAAACTATGTATAGAAAGAGACCATATTACTACATGTTTATCCCAGATCACAAATTCAAATACTCTTGATGACTTGAAGGCACAAATAAGCCATAGTTACAATGACATCACAAATGAAAATAGAAGTGGGTTAAAAATGGGTATTGCAAATAATGAATAAGGAAAGAGATTCTAAACCACAAAACAAATCACTTATCCAAAATCAATTTAGAAGTGTTTTCCATCACTAACAAGAAAAAAAAAAAAGGTGATAAGACCATGAAAGATATACAATTGTCCCATGAAAATAAATATAGGAGTCTTAAAAAGCACAGAAAAGAGCTTTAGAAGAAATACTGATGTCAACAAGACTACAACAGCTTTTCTCAGCAGTTCTTTCCGACTCCTTTAACAAATGTACGTTTTTGTTTTCCACAGACTTGTATGCTTAATACAGGGTTTTTTCTAACTTTTCATCTTCTAGCATTTTAGTTATAACCAATATCATTAAAGGCAAGACTTTGCAGAGTTTTTCTTGAGTATTTTCACCTCCTCAGAGAAGGAATTTTTTGATCATGCTTTTCCTTAGTGGTGACAGGCTAGTTACTTGATGGCAAATCAGAAATACTCCTGGTTCAAACTGTGATTTAAATTCTTTCCCACTAATTGTTGTATTAGCAGGCTGAACAATTTGATATAATTTATACTCATCTTTTTTTTGCAGGAGAAGGGTCTCAAATCTATTACAATAGCACAGCTAGAAATGGTTACCTACAGATGAAGGGACTGCTTGCTATATTTTTTTACTGATATTCTTAAGTGGTTCAACAGAGACTACATGCTAATTAGATTCAGTCTGTCTCAGATGAAAACTGGGTTTCTAGAAGGGACCAAAAAGATAGGTTCATTTTTTTTTAATAGTAGAACTGAAGAAGACACTGCATTTCATATTAAAAAAGACTGCTACTGGAGTTTCTTCTTGGAAATCAGCATTAATAGGGGACAATTATATAAGTCACATAGACTATGAATCAAAACAGAGAGATCAGACCATTTTTCATTTCTGTATTGTTTACCTGCATCATTTCTGCGTATCATAAACTTTTCTTCACTTTAACTATAAACAAACTTGCAGGGTTTTTGTTTTCTTTTTTTTGGCTTGTTAAATGAATTGAAAAGTAGTGAAAAGGAAATGTTCATGGAGAAAAGTTGTCTTATGAAAATAAGACAGCAAGAGAGGAAACACACTGAAAGCTAAAGTATTTGAGTGTAAAATCTGTGGTCTCATAAACATCCTGTAGTCTCCCTGCACAAATGCATTCTGGTAATGGTTCATCAAATGCTTATGTGCATGAGGAATTCCTACTGGATATAATGACTCCTACATGAAAAACACTTACCTCTCTGACATGAAAACCGTCACTGAATTGAAATGTAACGCTTAAACATGGGGCAAAAAAAGAAAATAAACTTTGGTATAAGTATTGGGTCAACATTTTCAATAGCTCTTTAGCAAGTGCCAAAGAACTGAAGCAGACTGAGAAAATAAAAACATAGAGAAAGACAAACACCATTAACTTGACTTGAACTCCATCTGTAGAGAAATATTGTTAGCCTGGTTCTGACAGACTACAGGCAGATGCACTGGGCTATATCCAGTCCATCCCTAGTTAACAGGCTTTAGAAGCTTCTCAGTTGAACCACTTTTCATTGTTTTGAAAAATACCTGAGTACATAATCTATTAGGAAAAAATCAATTGTTTTTAGAATCAGCTGAAGAAAACATTTCCTTCCTCAGTTGATATGTAAGTTAGTTTTAGCCATAATGGATCTTAAATCACAGCTATATACAGAGAAACCATGTCAATTACTCAATATATAGCCCAATCTTTCCAAGGTTTTCCTGCACTTTTTTTGCTTAATCAATGGCTAAGTGTTTTGTTTTAATTCAGAATATTTTTAATATGTCTTTGGCATAAAATGTGTACTTTTGTAACAGTCAATTGCAATTAGTTTACCTATTCATTAAAAATTTAAAGGCAGATGTTCATTCTCAATTACTTTATTCTACGGGACTTTGTGTATCTAACCAAAGAGTCTTTTAAAATTATGAAGACACTGGGATGTATTGATTTTATTCATGGCAATTAGGTCACAGGCCAGACACCACAGCTCCAGAGCTCCAGAGTACAGTTGGCAGCTGTTTTGCAGCATATTGTGCTTTCCTTCCTCTCCTGTATTTTATACCACACACTTAAACAGCCTCCGAAATCAACAGGGTTGACTTTTCAGCTTGATTTTTGTGCAGTTTGATGGCACATCATGAATATGTAATTACCAGTATTCGACAGATGAATGCAATCACTAAATATCTCTCTTCATTTGAGCATACCTTCAATTGAAGGGAGCAAGATGAAACAATATTCTGTGGGTTTCCACGCCTTCCCATATGAACTGAGCAAGCACCCTGTGGTGACAGCATCTGCTGCTCTCTGCTGTAATGGATATAGTCTTGGAAACATTGCAAGAGACAGGACTACATCTGCGGTCCTTAGAATTTTTACATCTTCAAATGCAAATTCCCTTGATCTACCAAACGGAATGGCTCTGTTATGAGTCTTTTGAAAAACTGTTGTCCTCCAAGAACAGATCCCCTTTACATTTGCACTGTGGCTGTGCTCACAATGAGGAGCTGTATCAGTTCCACTCTACTTTCAAGTGTTGAAGTGAGAACTGTATTTCAGCAAGCGGGTCCCCTAAAAAATGCACTCATCTGCATTTTATTAAAAATTGCCAAGGAGAAGATCGACCCAGATGTCAAAGTGCAGAGTCTCATCTCAGACACAGGGTAGCTCCATCACAGTGTTATTCAAGACACAAAACCGGAGCAACACACACCCCCACTGCCCTTGGAGCTCTCTCTCCAGCTTCTGTCTCAGGCATTTTCCAGGACTGGTTCCACTGTGTTGGAACACCTCCACCACAGTCGTGTTACAGTAACATTATCTTTCATTTTCACCTGGTAGCCTTAACTTCCTTGATGTCAAGTTTATCTTTCAAATTCCCCTACAATAAACAGTCTTCTGTAAAAGCTTCCAGGCCTTGCCAAAACTTCAGCTTCCTTTGGAAGACTCCTAGGACACAAATAATGCTGAATGAGGAGCAGTGAAGTCTGTATTTACTGAAGGATATTATGAAAAACTGCAACTTGAAAAAATATTCCAGAACTAAGGAAATAATATGCACATATCCATGAAGCTGAATCTCTTTTTTTAATATGTATTTTTTTGTATTATTTGGATTTTCAGTTGGTCACTTCACACATATTTCTCATAAAAAAGGGATTCCATTTCAAATGTCAGCTGGCTTCACCAAAATTATGTGGCTGCAAGATACCAGAAACTGTTTTTGACAGTGTTAGTGAGTCCCACAGCACAATACAGACCTTAACTTCAAACTTATTTATTAATTTGGTCACTGTGAGCAAAACACATTTCTTTCACTCCCTTTAGGTAAGGGACTCATAAAGACGTGGTTTAAAAAACAGTATAACCATCTTACAAAAATACCTCTTAAGTGTAAAAACAGGCACAGTAGCCTGTAAGGAAGAAAGGCATAGGACCCCAGAGAGAGAAAAAAAAAGTTTAAAGACAGACACTTGAAAATTTTCATTTATCTTCACTTGACCAAAATTACACCATGAATAAACAACACAAACTGTCTCAGCCATATTCTTACTGTATCTGCTGCAGTAAAGCAGCTTTGTCTCTCCTCCATGTGTGCTGCTTTTTACATAATCAATTCTGACTCAGTTATTTAATGATGCAAAATACAAACATTTCTTTATCAACTCATTTTGCAAAATATTCTTCCTAATTAATCTCTCTCCAACACCACCTATTACTTTCTCTCTGTTTTTAACCACAAGTTTTCACAGCAAATGTTACAAGAGGATGACAAGGGCAATTATCACTAGAACAAAGCAGAACAAAGCTATGGTAATGAGAGGAACTGCAGTTCATTCACTGAGGTTCTGGCAGTGATGAAAGGAGTAAACTAAGCCTACCTTTATTTTATAGATAACAAAGCAATTACAGCATGTAAAGTAATACAGAGAAAATAATAATTTACAGGAAAACCAAGAGAACAGAAGACTCTGAAAAATACAAAGGAAACCACATTTGTATAAAAATTAACTCACTACATCAATTATTATGAATAGGTGATATATAAGAAGTGTTGGGATGCATAGCAAATAAAACTACTTTTTTAAAAGGAAATACTGTTAATTAGTGGGTAAAAAAAAATCCCCAAAACTACAGAAAGAGACCAAAACAAAACATAAAGTAAAAAAAATAAATAAATAAATAAAAACAAAAGACATAGGAAGAAACAAAAGTGTTTTATTAAATCCTGCAAAGGGGTAGTATATTTTGTTATCATAAAATTTATCCACTGAAAGCAGAATGTATCCTGGGTGTTTGAGTAGTGGAAACACCATGATCCAAGGGCAGCCCATGTACACTGGGAGGAAAAGACAACTTTAGAATGGTACACTCAGGGCACTTTGGTAGGTTGGTGAAGATCACAATAAATTAGAAGTACCATTGCACCTGTTCCATAGCTGGCACTCAGGACCTGTCAGAAAGGTAAATTAAAATTGCTTCCTTCTTCCTGCTCCTCAGTGCTTTTGAATGAAGCGCAGGAATGGAAAACTTCACAGTGAATTGTGGAGGTTGTCCCCTGGGGAGATGACTTGGGAGTGGGAGCATGGGTCAGGTTACACGGGGCTGCCAGGCTCCCTGATGCTATTGTGCCTAAACCTGTTTCTCATTGGTCATTTCAAATGTAACCCCACTCTGGTAATGCTGTACTTAGGGGGGTGCGCAGATGATGGGCGGACCCCTCTCGGAATAGTCTGTGCCAGGCCCAGCCACAAGGCTGTGAGAAAATAAAGAACATCTCTGAATATCTACAAAGAATATCGTCCTCGGATTCTTTCTATGGGCCAAAGCTGTCTCCCAAGGAAGGTTGCAGGGCAACCCCACTACAACAGATGGTGTAGTGAATGCG
>VYZQ01044731.1:3575-15936 GCA_013400655.1 Mystacornis crossleyi
GGCAGTGAGTAACAGCTCTGGGCTCTTCCCCACTCCAGGGGCGAAGTTGAACAGAAAGTAGAACAAACATCTTTGTCCCTAAAATCCCATAATATTACAGAAATGTTTGTGTTGGTGTTTTTTAAGTGCATAAATGATGAACCATACTACCTGGGTGGACAAGTAATGCCTGGCACCATTTCTAGGCTATTTTATGTGTTTCAGAGGACAATCCTAAGGAGAAAGGGAAGTTCACTGAACGCAGGATGCACCAGATATTCCCCCCAGCAGATGGCTGACTTTGAGTGCTGGAACAAGTGGCCAGGGCTCAGCAGCAGCAGCAGCAGCAGCAGCAGCAGCAGCAAAGGATTCACATCACCTTGCAGGGTTCAGCTCTTCGTGTCACTGGGCTCAGCTGCTGCAAAAGATATCTCTGAATGGGAGCCGCAGTTTCATTCCCAGAACCAAACCATTCCAAAAAACCCATCACTTATTTTGGGACAGCACCACTTCCCTGGAATCAGACAGATTTTCCTGGCACAAAAGTGCCACTACAGAGCAATGATTCCAATCTGTGAACCTCAAAGTAGCAAAAGATTTGAAAGGCTGGAAAGGCAAGTGGGTGCTTTGGTTGCTCCGTGTTACAAATGGTGGGAGAGGAACACCGTAAAACATTACCCACGCAGAATCATGACTCTGCAGCACTCACTCATACACCTTCCAAACATGCTGATACTCAAAGCTAGGCCACAAAAAGTGCTTGAAAAAAATTAAGTTTGAATTGCATCCATGCCACTTTTCACATCAGAAAGAAAATCCTACTCACACAGTGAGGACCTTTTTACAAGGGCAGGTACTGATAGGACAAGAGAGAATGGCTTTAAACTGAAAGAGGGCAGGTTTAGATTGGATATTATGAAGAAATTCTTCACTACCAGAGTGGTGAGACACTGGCACAGCTGCCCAGAGAAGCTGTGGCTACCCCATCCCTGGAAGTGTTCCAGGCCAGGTTGGAGAGGGCTTTGAGTAACCTGGTCTACTGGAAGGTGTCTCTGCCCATGGCACAGGGTTGGAACTGGATGGTTTTTAAGGTCCCGACCCGAACCATTCTCTGGTTCTATGACCCAGGACTGAGACTTGCTGCCCGGAGCAGCTGCCATGCGATGCCTCCTGTGGTATCTGTCCCTCCAGTGAGCTGTAAATCCCAGCCTTAGGACTGGAATTACTTCCACTTCACACCAGCATAGGGAATGGGACAATCAGGCTGACTTTCTGTAACTGGGACAACAGAAAATTCTATTTAAATTCTGCACCCCGCCAGTGAATCTTGCAGCAGCCTAATTTTTCTATGAATAATGCCTTGGGCAAGGCTTGTGTGGCCCAGAAAAGGGAAAAAAAAAGGGTTGAATTTCCTCCACCCTGCTTATTTGTAACCTCCTTCCTAATGGATCATGAATCTTAGGAGGTTTGGCCCACTGGTGGCCAAGTCAGGGCTGTGATGCTGGAGAGGGCACCCAGCTGAGGATCGCTGGCACCTGTCGAAGCAAGGAGGGGCAGATATGGGGACTCAAGCGCTTGTGCAATTAAGACAGAGAGCAAAAATAAAATAAAATTAACAACAACAAAAAAAATAAAAAAAGAAAAATTAATTGAGTAACCTCAAATTACAAATCAATTTGAGGAAATCCCAATCTAGCTGCAGACACTCTGCGAGCAGTTAAAGCTAAATTCATTGAGCAGGCAGCTCTAATTAGCACACGGTTGCTCCAACAAGCTCTGCGTGGCTTTCACCATGTCAGATGTGCCTGGTCCTGAGCCATGACTCTCATCAATTTGACCCAAAATACACTGAAGGCAGGGTGTCACTGCACTGAGATCGTTTAGGGGCTGCAGAAAGTCAAACTCCAAATTTCTCTGCTCCAACACCTCTGTGCCGCCTTATCCCAGCCACCCCGGGCTGGTTTCTGACCTCATTCATGCCAGTGCAAATCTGCAATAACTTCACGTTAGCCACAGGGTTTATTACAAATTGTCCTTGTGTAAAGAGACCAAAATCTGGTTTATGAAGTTGGCTTCTTTTCCTTCATTCCCAGGCAAGAAACCCTTCTGCAGCCGGAGTCAGTGGGACAGCTTTCACCTTTTAACTTAGGGAGAATTGCTCCCAACTCACACTGATGGAAGCAAGGGGCAAACCCATTTCCTCCATAATAGCAGCACTGTTTTGCTGATGCAGGACTTAGCCCTTTAGATTGAGTGAGAATTGAATTTTTTTTTGTAAGAAGCCCAAAATAAGATAAATACCAGGATACCACTGCAGTGAGGCACGTCAAGTTACTAGAAGGGGATGAAACACTGCACCAAAAAAAAATCCCTCTCTTTCAGCTTTAGTGAAAGATGTGACCTCATTCTTTTCCTGGGGCTGTAGAGAGATATGTGGCATTTTCCTTGTAGAGAAGTGTATTTTTCCTTGGGAAAGGCTGAAAGACTACTTGGGTAGTGTATTATTTTAGACATATTTTGCATTCCTGCTTTCCCTCAGAGGAGGAAGTTGCTCTCTCCCACTTCTGCAACACTCATTCCCCTGTACTGAGCCACGTTTGATCAAACACATGGGAGAAGACCCCTGGCTAAATGCAAACACAAGCAGCCACAAGGCTGTGTTGAGTTACACCTGGAGATTCACACCTCCATCACGAATTTCTGGTTTTTCCATAATCGTGTTAAACTCCGTCCTTCCTCAAGCATTTTCTCCTTTTTTTAACCTGATATCTTCTGGCAGGAGACATTTTCTGATCTCTCCATCGTACGTTCTTGCTGATATCTGGAGCCCAAATCACATTTAGCTCTGTTTACATAGTGCATGGCAGTGTATTGGGGAAAGGCAGGTAATACTGTCATGGTTTCATGCTTTTTGGGCTTCACTGCCATGAGGAGAGCTTGAAATCTTCCCAGTGTATTGAAAGCATTTCTGTAGTGGTAGTTATTGCTCATCCTTAGTGAAGCTTTTGAATGAGGCAAAGTTTGTAGGGAGAAATAGTGTTTTTCATTAGATTACTTGGGGCAATCGCAGACAGCAGTGAGCCTTTGGGGTCTGCCCCTTCCAGATCTGAAGGACAGTGAGGGTGCAATGCACCTCCTCTGCCTTTCCAGCTCTAAAACAACCTCATCTACCCTTCCAACTGCCATAAAGGACATTCCCTGACCTACAGCCACCATCCCTGGGAAGCCTTTTTCTCACCCTGTTGTGCTGGGGCTGCTGATGTGACTTGGATGTGAGCAGACAGCTGGGATACCTCGCCCAGGTGTGGACATGGATATTCCAAATGTCACACCCGAGTCTATCCCTCAGCCATGGAGAGAGATGGGCCCTTCGAGGAGGTGAAGCCCCTCCCCAAAAGCACCTCAAGCAGGTGACTCCTCAGTTTTTGGTCAGCAACTGGGAATGCTACAGGTGAGAGTCTGCCCTGAAAAGTCCCCCTAAAGGGGTGAGCTCCATCCCCAGTCCCTCCTCAGCCTGGTGAAAGAGTTGGGAAAGCACTGAGTAGCCAGCGAGTCCATCCCACTCCCACAGCCCCCGAGGCAGTCACCCACATCCAAAGCTGCCCTTTACAAGACACATACAGCTCAAGCACTTTCAGGATGGGGTCCAAGCAAGCACTGATGGCTTGTGGAGCCATCACTCACTTTTTTCCTACGCAGGCTTCCCCAGAGAACTGCATCTTTCTCTCGACCCCGTATCTGCCAGGGTATATGCTGTTTTCCCATTCCCCAAACGCTGTTGCAATCATTTCTGCCCAGATTTATCTCATTTCAGTAATGTCTCTTGGGTTTCATCTCTATTAAATCGTTTGGACATTGGGAAGTGGGATTACCCCACTTAGCTGTAGCTGTCTCCAGTGTGACTCCATGTGTGCTTGTGATCCTGGTCCTGTGCAGGAACCGTGGGATGAAACGAGTCCTTTTGGTGTCAGCTCGGGTACCTACAGGGAAGCGGGCAGCTCTGCCAGCTCCATGCCCCAGAGCAGACACCCTGAGGTGACTGGTTCCCATCTAGAGGGTTCCATATGATTTCCCTCTGAGCAATCTGGTCTAGTGCAAGACATCCCTGACCATGGCAGGATGGAACTGGATGATCTTTATGGTCTCTTCCAACCCAGGGGAGGGTGGAAGAGAAGGGTGAAGGGTGAAACAAGAGAGCGAAGTGTGGCAGAGGATTCTGAAACAGCTTTGCTGTCCCAGCTGCTCCTGAGTGTGTTATTCTAGCAGCAGGAAAACAGTCTTCATACCGTGTTGTACAACAAGATATTTTAATGGATGCTAAGCCCAAAACTGCAGAAAGTTTCTCTCTAAAGGGCAGATTCTTACAGGGCTCAGTAATGAAGCTTCACTAATGAAAGTTCCTAGTGCTGGTTTGTAGCAGCTCTAAGAAATCAGTGTGATGTAAGAACAACCAGGGGGGTATTCACTTTAAATGCACTGACTTGTTTTGGTTTTAACTGGTATTTTGGATCAAGAATCTTGAAAGAGGATTTGACTCCAGCTTTTATGGTAATACTTCTCCCTGATGATACCACACCTTTCCCCCAGTCACCACTGCAAGTAAAACTAAGAATAAAAGCGTTTTTTTAATCTTTACACTTTATATTAAAAAATAACTCTCAATAAACACCTTCCAGGATCACTTTTGACATTAAACATTGATTTCTATGTCTGTTATAAACCTTGAAGAATTGCCTCAGGCACTTGTAATAATCTAAGCATTAGATAGAAGCATTTTCACTGTCTAATTATTACCCAGTTTAATACAAGCTGCACTTCAAGAATATTTGAAAAAAGAAATTATCTTTTAAAAAAAGACCCATCCCCCAGCAACTTCACTGTTGCTGTTGGAGCCAAATGCAATACACATCAATGCAGGGAATACAAATCAGACCACCCAGTAACATGACTTTTTTGAAAAGCCATCAGAACATGTACAGAAATGTCAAGGTTATCTTTCTAAACAGGTAAAATTCTCTCCCCATTGCTCTTACTTCCAGAAGGAATAACACCCAGCTTCATTCTTTCCTGTTTCCAGAACATGACTCCTTGCTGAGCACATTTCAGACATAAGGTTAATGCAGCAGAGGGATTTGTGCACTCCAATGTCCAAGGCTGATTCCTGCTTGTTTACATTTGTGAGACATCATTTATTTTTGCAATTTTCTCCCCAAAACAGGGCTTTTAGGAAACTAAAGTTGGGAGCATTTGCCCATAACTCAACTCATACGAGGCCAGTAAGTTACATTCAGGCACAGAAGAGAAAATTTCTGGAATAGCCTGAATTTACTGTACCTGTACTTCATAGAGGTTTTTCCATAATTTATGTGCACTAATTTAACACAGCCTTATAATTCTCACTCCAAAAATTGTAGAGGAAAAAAATACCCAGCAGAGGAAACTAAATACTTGAGCTGGGATTAATCTCATAGAATCAAGGAAGGGTTTGTGTTGGAAGGGATCTTAAAAGATCATCTGGTTCCAGCCCGCTGCCATGGGCAGGGACACCTTCCACCAGAGCAGGTTGCTCAGAGCCCCATCCAACATGGCCTTGAACACTGCCAGGGATTGGGCATCCACAAGTTCTGTGGGCAGCCTGTGCCAGTGCCTCACCAACCTGACACTGGAGAATTTCCTCCTAACCTCTAACGTAAAACTGCCCTTTTTCAGTTTAAAGCCATCGCCCCTTGTCCCGTAACTACATGCCTTGAAATATTATTGGGGAAAGTGTGAACACTAAATCTAATGCAATAATGACTTATTACAGAAAGAAAGATACATTTTTCCCTAAATTATGCCAGTGGAGTACTGAAACCCGTTTGTCTCTCGTGGTACTTTTGTCATAAATCCAACAGGCAATTAGAGCATTATAAATCTTGCCTGGAGTAACTTCTTGATTTACAGATTTTCCTGCACAGCTGTGAACAGCCAAATTTGGCTTAAAATTCTCCAGTGAGACAGTGAGAAAGCTCATTTTTTGTCATATACGTCAATCTCCTTTTATAACCCTGTGCAGAGTTTGGATGCTCCACATCTCAGACCATCAGGCTACTCATCGTACCCTTAAGTGTGGAATTGGATGTCCAGCTGTGGACAGAGGTGCTGTTCTCATTTGCTTCTCAGCCAGACACGTCTGCTGAGACGTGTCTCGGTATCGCTGGGCAAAGTCTGTAGAAACAAAGACTGAGAAATGGCTTCAGAACTGGGCCATCCCAAAGGCCTCAACTGAGAATGGTGAGCAAGGGTCACTACAGAGGCCAACCCAAATCCTGTCCCTTTTAGGGACCAGGGATGACATTTACCCCATGGCAGGCAGAGTTTCCTTCCTTGTCTTTGTCCTCCGTGCCTCATTCCAGCAAAATTTTCTGGTGCTGCTGTGGTGCTCACAAACAGGAATGGTTTGTGGGAAACCAGTGGGAATCCCCTGCACAGACTTCCATCCACATCCCAGTCAGAAGATTTGTCTGTGATGGACAGTGATTTGGTCCAGAGTGGAATACACCCATGTTCTGTATCTCCCTGGTACAGCATGTAACCCCTCAGTATCAGCTGGGCCATTTTTCTTTACCCCTGTGTATGCACAGTACCCATGGTTTCATCTCTGCTGGTTCATCTCATTCATTTAGGGAACAAAGTTTCACAGCATGATGATCTATGTGCATCCTAGAGAAGGCAGGGTGGGAAATTTCAGCTACCCAGTGTAGAACTGGAGCCTTCCTACCTTACAGTTTCCACACTCCATCTCCTTCCTTCTGTGCTTGGATCCATCCCTGCAGTTTTATGCCTGTCACATATTTTTAAAATATTTGTCCCAGAAGTGTAAATGTTGAAACAATGTTGGCATCAGTGTGATCATTTTGAATTTCTGTGAGTGTGTGGAAAAGCCTCAGGATATGAGACGATGATAGCACTGAAAAACACCTTTCACAGAAGAGGAGAGTCAGCCACAGTATTGCCAGCAAGCTCAGAAAAACAGACAGGACAGAACTGGGTGACAGGCTCCTACTTTTCCCCTGCCTGAGGGACAGAAGGAGGTGGTCTCCTGAAACACAACACCAAGAGATGAAAGAAGATGAAGTCCCTGCAGCTCTGGTTTGCTTCAACAGCAGAACCTCTGTGTGCTTTTTTTGGTGCGTCCCCCCGTGCCAGAAAGGAGACACCCACACCTGGACACTGGGGCTGGATAACACCAACCACCCCCTTGGTGCCAAGCAAGAGGATGGAGATTCACCTCCGCTGGCTCCCCTTGCCCGTGGCAAGTCGTGCTGGTCCCGTCCAGCATGGGATGGCTGCTGCCTGCAGCCAGCGGTGCTTTTTGAAGGTGGCAGAAAACTGACGGATCAAAAGTTTAGCCCAGAGGCTGCTGTCAGTTTGCTCAAGCAAATAACTTCATACAGCTTTCAGAGATCGGTGGGATCTCCGTGGGCAGGAGGGAAACGTAAATAAACGGGAAGGTTTTTCCAGAGAGAGAGGCTGGCTCCTGTTCCTGGGCCTCCCAGCTGGGTGTAGATGGGGAAAAGGAAGGGCTGTGGCACTGGAAGTGGGGGAAGCAATGGGGCCAGTGCTGGGCTGGGACAGATAAGCAGGAGGGGACCCCAAAGGGCAAAAGGAAGGGCAGGTCTTGTCACTGAGCACTGCAGAGCAGAGCCAGCCCCATGTAATTAAATCTAACACACCTGACATGTATATTTACAGAGTGCACGTCTATCCCTCCAGACAGATGTATTCATAGAGGGACACAAGAGCATCTTGTTTTTCTGTGCTACGCGACCCAGAAAAAGCCAACCCAGTGCCCTACGTGTCTGCTGAAGTGGCCAGAGCCATCTGCAAGGTACCTGGTACCAAGACACAAGAATCTGTGTTTGAACTCTTTATCCTGGTGTTCAGTAATTCACTAAACCAAGACAAAGAGTTTTAAACCAGCAGTTTGAAAATCAGCTTTATTGCAATTCAGACAGACACCTTTCCTCTGCTAGGCCATGGATTTAATAAACACACCAGGCTCATGTCTGAGCTCACAGAGGATAACCTGTAAGCACTGAGTGACAGATTTGACACTTTTTTTGAGACATACTAGAAATCCCAATTGCTGGAATCGATGTCAAAGTTTCTCTCCTTTAGAGTTTTATTTGTAACCTCTCAGCTACTTGCCTTTTGAGTCAGGGGCAGGGGAGAGGATGGCTGAGAGGTAACTTTCCCAGAAATGTCGTTTTAATGATGCTCTGTTTATGTGATGATTTGGAGTAATACGAAACCTTGACATGCTCTTTTTTATTTTTCCTTTCAATCTTGTATTGTGTGGGTTTGGTTTAGTTCCTTTTTTTCTCCCTGTGCTTAACAAAACACAAGCGCTATTTGGGACTTAAGAACAGAGTCCTGACACGAAAAGGAGATACCTGAGAGCAGGTGACTTCAACTTTGAAAGCTCGAACATGGCTTTTTTAGTTCTGTGCTTCAGATGGGTTGGGACTGCAGTGGTTTATTCTGGATTTTGGCAAGTAGGGGGATACGAATGGGATCAGACCCCAGCCCAGCCTCCCTCCCACACTCTCCTGGGGAAACAGACTCAGGTCCCTGGGTAACCAGCAAGGAGGACACAGTAGAAAGCACTGGCAAAATGAAGCTCCTCTTTCCACTTGACCTAGGATGGCTCTGAAGCTGAGGTCAATGTGATGACTTTCACAAGTGTGGGTGAAAATCCTGTGGGGCCACGAGGTGAAGAAAATGCTCCAATTTTGCTTTCTTTGGTGAAGGTGGTGAAGGGGAGAGGGTACTTCTCACCTCGAGTGATGCCCTCAGACCTTGTTTTGACTTCGGTGCTGGGCTTTGGTACCATCACAAGGCTGAGCCCGGGGCAGGGGTCCAGGGACAGCTCCTGGTCACGGGCTGCCAGGCAGGAGACCTGCAAGAGGGAGCTGTGACTCTCAGCGTTGATCTGGAGACTTGGCATTCTTAGCTCGGTTCCAGGTTTGACCTGTAAGGACAAAGAGACCACATGCCTGGCAGCGACTGCGCTCTGCCTCCGTGCCAGGCTGCCAGCGGGGGGCTTGTTCTTTTTTGCTTAGGGTTTTATTTTTAGGTAGAGCCCAGAGACGCGACAGTGCAGGGAGGCACAGGCAAGGCTTCACCCTCTAGAGCACAGACAGCGTTTGACTATGTGATTTCACAAGAATTTTTCTTGCCTGAAACTGCGCACATTAAAGCTTTCGGAGCAAACACTTCTTAAATGCTCAGTTGTGTTATGAACAAGGTTTTCCCTGGTTGAATGATTGTTGTTGTGATCACCATCATCATCATTATTCCTCTGCCTCATGCAGCCCTGGCACATGCAGGGATCAGCTCACCTGGTGTTTTCTGTGCCTAAATTACAACACTCTTCATCACAACAAGCTATCAGTTCATAGCGCCAGATCCATGGGAGAAGGGAGCTGTTAGCTACCTTTCAGTATTCACTCACAAACAGCAAACAGGGCCACTGCTTTTTTCCAAGGTCACCTGCAAGGTCACTATAGTATCACTGCTCAACAAATTAGCTCAATACCGGAAGACTTCATTCCAATTCCTGGAATGAAGTACCTCATCCCAAGGAGCATAAGTGCTTCATTTTCTGCTAGAGTTCAGGGGACATCCATCATTTGGAAATTGGATTTGTGTTAGTTTGGTCTCAGCCTGGGCACTGTGTCCCCTCGGTGGCGCAGCCATTCACCGGCTGTTGCGATCCAGCCCTTCCTCGATCATTTAAACCTGTTGATTTGCACTTCCCAAGCCCAGAGCAGTTGCATTTCGCAGGTGATTGACATATTGAGGAAGATTTAATTGAACAGGCCCTCTCAGAGACAGCATTATTGGGACTTAGATCCTTTTCACTCAGCTTCTGGAAGCATATGTCAAAAAGGTTACGAGCAAATTTCCTGCTTGGAAACCTGATGGGCGACCAATACCATGCAGTTCATTCTCATTAGTGACAGGAAAACACCACGGGTGTTACCTGGATATTTCTGGTCTCTGCCTGCATAAGCACTACCCCGTCTGATACTGCGTCCCTCTTTTCCAGGACAAGCAATTTGATTTATTACCTGATAATTCAGACTGCTCCTGCGGATCACCATTCACTAACCTTGCAGGGAGCTGGATAGATGTTACAGCCATAAATGCATGACAGGGGAGGGTCCTAGTGCAGGGGTCTGTGGCACTGGTTTTTAAAATGTTTTTTCTGTATAGTAATAGCTGCTCTTGTAAACCTGCTCCCCAGTGAGTACCCCACTGACCATGGGAAAGTACTGTCAATCTGATGCTTTGACAACTTTTCACATTTTGGGTGTTGAAGCATTTCAAAATTGTTGGACAGGTCTGGTGTAATTATATCAAATACGAACCCGCAAAAACCTCATGAGGTCCAACAAGGCCAAGTGCGAGGTTCTGCACCTGGGTCAGGGTAATCCTGTCTGTCCATACAGACTGAGGGATGAGGATGGAGAGCAGCCCTGCCAAGAAGGACCTGGGGACACTGATGGATGAAAAACTGAATGACCCAGCAATGTGCACTTGCAGCCCAGAAAGCCATCCTTGGATGTGTTCAAGGCCAGGCTGGACAGGCCTTGGAGCAACCTGGTCTAGTGGAAGGTGTTGCTGCCCATGGCAGGGAGCTCAGACTAGATAATCTTAAAAGATCCCTTCCAACCCAAACCATTCCATGATTCTATGAATTTAATAAGCTAACCACGTATATTTATTAGTCAGTTCCAAATCTACTTGCCTGGTGCCCAGGAGTGTGGTTGGGACTTAACTGAGGGCTCTCTCGGAGGAGCAGAGGGACCCTGTGTGCTGGTGGGCTCTTGCAACACTCCCTGACCCCCAACTGCTTCATCTTTCCTCGAGAGTTAATCTCTTTTATGAAATTTGACATTGAAATGCCTCCCTTATACAACAGATTATGATTGTAATTAGCTACAGGATAAATAACACTGTATTGAGTATTACACTAGACTTCTCCTTTATTCTGTCACTGAAGCATGTTTTACCCCTATTGCTTCTCCCAAATCATCATGAGACTTTTGTAAAGAGAATATTTGCACAAAAAGCTGTGGGCAATTGCTCTTGAAAAGATTCTTGCAGTTACTTAATACTGCGAAAGGGCAAAATGAAATGCTATTTAAATGTATTTTCATGCTAAATTAGAATAATGAAACTTCCTCTTGATGCTCTGGCAATGAAACTGGAGACAACTCACTTTACCCAGGTAAACTATGAAGACTGGTGGGAGCTCCTCAAACAGGAGGAATGGAGATTTTCAGTAGATGATGGCTGTTTGCTTTAAAAAAACATTAAATTACTGTAGACTGCTTCACTTGAAAACTAACGTTAAATGTGTCACGAGATGGGGGAAAGAGGATTCTCGATGGGAATCAGGGAAGCTCTTAGCTCCCGGTGAAAAACAAGGCTGGGTACAGTTTCAGAGGTCCCAGCATGAGGAGCTGGAGAGGGACTGTGTTCAGCAAAGGGAAATGACATTGTCTGAACATCATCAAGGAGACAGAAGACACCACAATTTTGTGGTACAGCATCCTCAGGCTCCTCTGGGGGTCCCTGCTGCATGTCCCATCATCCCAGCTCCTAAAATCACCCCAAAATTACAAGCCTTTTGCCCTGAGTAACTGCTGCAATCACCATCCTCCTGTATAACTGACGTCATTTTCTTCCCTCTGGAGAAGGGTTTGTAAACAAACCCTCTCCTCTGTGACAAGCCATTAGTTCAAGTAATGCTGTGGCTCTGAATAGAAAGTCCCAGAGCCAGCCAAAGCCCAGAGTCGATATTTTCTCCGTGGCAGTGCCCTTGTGCTTCCGTATCTCACAGCTCTGGAGCAGCGTGTGGCCGGGCTCGCCATATGTGCTGCGGTACCTGCCTGCCCCTCCTCACCGGAGCAGCATTCCAGCCTGGATCTGTGGCTGGGCACTGATAAGCACGTGAAAATTAGACCTTTATTACTCCCTTTGACCATACCAATGTCTACAGTCCTCAAGGTTAAGCTTGCAGGCATGAGATGCTCGGGTTGATGATGTTTCTCCTGTGGTTCACTCCCAAAACCTCCTGATCCTATTCCTGAAGCAAACAGTCTGGTGCTGCAAGAAGAGAAATAGGGTTAGGAAGCCCAGATGTGCAAAGAAGGTGGCAGGGGAGGAGGCAGCATTTCCCAGGTCTGGTAAATACAAATAACCCCAGCGAGGGACAGGGATGATCTCAGCAGCAGGACAGAGGTGTCCCCTAGGTATGCACACCCTGGTAAAAATGTCACCCCTCATCTTCAGCATGTGTGTGTGTATTATACATGTATATATATATATA
>VYZQ01044737.1:0-14164 GCA_013400655.1 Mystacornis crossleyi
CAGTGCCACCAGCATGGCAAAAGTGGACTGAACAAGCACAAATGTTCTCCTGGAGGATATGTTGATTTTCCTGCCCTGCCCAGATCTTTTGGCACTTCTGCTCTTAGTCACATCCCTGTTCCCCACAGGGAAGTTCTTGGCCTCTCTCTTACCCAGGTCCATGTCTCCGGCTTTGGGTCGCTGGGAATAGGGCACACCCTTGTAGACAGCATCCAGCAGCTTCTCCTTCACCTGCGTGATGGTGTCACAGTTCAGCACCTTGACAGGGATCTCTGGGGCATTCTCATTCTCAGGGTTCACGCAGTTGAGGGTCTGCACAGGGTCAGAAAGGCTCGAGTGAGAGGCTGTGACACACTGGCTGCAAAGGCAGGTCCGAGGACACAAGGCTACAGCTGTCTACAGGCTGTGTCTTCTCACCTCCTGGGCTGCTGTGGAGTTGTAGCCATGTCGCACATTCCTGCTCCCCTTCCCCCTTTCCCCACCCCTCCCTGCCACTCTCAAATCTCCAATTCCCAGAAAGGGAGCACAGTATCAGTGAAGCAATCCTGGGCCAGCAAACCATGCCCAGTGCACCAAAGCCTGATGAGAACGAGCAATAACCAGGCACACTCCACTCCCCTCTCAACCATCCTGGTGGAGCCTGAGCTGCAGGTGAAGAACCAGCTGCAGGCTCAGCCAGGGGAAGGGTCTAGCTTATCATTTAGCTGGACAGAGGAGAGGGCTCAGAAGGAAGAAGAGAAGTGTCCCTCCATCTCCTGCAGTAACCTCAAAGCTCTAACTTCAATCCCCACCCCACGTGAACTATGGGCTGCTCCATGTTGCACAAGCTCAACAGCATCTCTCACCCAAACCTGCCAGTGCCAGGGGGTTTGCTTGGAGATATATGGAGCAGGATTCAATTCATGTTTGGCTTCCTCGGGCCCATGGCAAGAGCAAACCTTGCCAAGGAAAGGCCCTGTTTCTGACCCTGTCTGAGATGGGTCCCACTGAGACAGGGCAAGAGGCTCTCTAGGAATGCTGGAGAGAACAACGGACAAAACTCTCTCTAAAAACATTTTGTGTGCCTCCAAGATCTTGTTAAAGAGCTGGACCTGGCAAGCACCAGTACCACTGAGGCTTCTGCTTGCACTAACCAGCATTTTGTAGTCAATCTGTTGCCGGATGAGCTTGTCCTCACTGAGGGAGTAGCGAGCCTCTCCTGTGATGGCATCAATGGGTCCCTTCTCCATCTGCTGCTTGATGGCACAGTAGAGCATGAAGAGTGGTTCCCCGGCACATTCCTGTGGGACAGGAGAATGGAGGAGAGGGGAGAGAGGAGTTAGAAGGTGCGAGGCACCAGCTTTGCCTTTCAAGAACCACCATCGTGTCAGAAGTCTCCTGTGGCCCTGCAGCATCAGTCCCCACCCACGGCATTATAGTCTCCATCCCTGCTCAAGACTGCAGGGAAGGGGGTCCATGGTAAAATTCATGCTGTGAAGGAACTCACTCTCTCTTTCCAACCCCACTGGAAGTTTTTTGTGTATCAACCTGTAGGCTCAGATTCCCAGAGCTTCCAGACACTTTCGGGTGAATTCTGCTCATTCTGTAAGCCAAAGATGAACTAAAAAGGGTAAATTCAGGTCTACTGAAGAGCAGATTGAGTCTGGGGACCTTGAGTATGGGATACAGCCTGTCTTTTGAGCTACTCCAAACAAGAGAAGCACCTGAGGACTGGAAAGGGCACGCTGCAGAGGGACAGTCTGGGGACTCTTGCCCAGGTATCACGATGCAGTTCTGACATCTGCCAGGAGCCCAGTCTCACATGAGAGAAGGTCAGAGGAGGTTTCTCCAAATGACAGCTGGGCACAGCCAGACAGATCCATTGGGAAGGAACAGCAAGGGAGCAACTCACAGACAACCCTACCCTGAGTCTCCAGGTGATGAAGGGGACCAGGCAATGAGGTTTCCTGCAGCTAAATCATTTGCCACCTATGCATCTCCACTGCCAAAGCCTTGTAGTCAGAGCCAGCTTTAGCCACCAGGCAGAGCCACATCAGCATCTATCTCATACATGTGAGGAAGGGAAAGGGAAACTGGACCAGACACCTCCCCCTAAAATATGCTGGATGCTGGATTTGGGAACAGTAAAGGACCTGCCAAGGTTGGAAGCACCAACCAGCCTGGAGCCAGGATTTGGTATAGCAGGGCTTGGAGTGGACACCCGTTTATTACCCAGGGCCCAAACATCTCCCCTGAGCTGCATCCCAGTGAGCCCTTCCAGATACAGCCATTAGCCCGAAGGGAGAAAAAGGAGTACAGTGGAGCAGAGAGGATGGGAAGAAGTCCCAGCAGATTTTACCCCACTAGCCGTCATCCCTCCCCCCCGGCCGCCTCACAAATAAATTGTACTTTGGTGCAAAGTGCGGCTGCTCTCCCTGTCACCATATGCTGTTAGCATCTCGTTAGCATCTGCGGTAATTAAAGAGACAGCTGCTAACGAGCAGGAACAGGCATACATCATCCCCAGACCTTCCGACAACACGCCTGTCTTTGAAATTATGTTTCATTTGCAAACTTGGCTTCATTAAGTCAGCTTGGAAAAGTGAGAGACCCAAGTGGGTGCTAGGCTGCGCATCCCTGGCTGCCTGGCAAAGAGAGGCTGGCTGCAGAGTGGTGAGAGCCCAGGGGTCTCAGGGCACCCCAAGCCTACCCCTCTGGTTCTGGTGGAAAGACTCAAGTTGCCTTTTTTGGTTGCTTGCAAAAACCCCTTGTGAAATTTCCAAGTCTGTGGAAGTGGTATGGATGAAGGATAGCTTGGAGTAGGACTCTTGCTTCCATCTGCCATTGTTGCTGCAGTCTCAGCCCACAGCTTCCACCTCTCCAGTAAGGCACGGCTGCTGCCCCTCATCTGCAGCTCTGCACCACCTCTGGGGATCCACACCAAGAGAGGAGGGCCGAGTCTTTCCCACACTGGCTTCTCCACCTGTTCCTAATGTGGACCCCACCCTTAAAACGCAACACCTCACTTCCAGCCTCACTGCCCCCACTGGCTCTTGAAGACCAGGACCAAGGTGCTGCTGTGGGCCACAGCTCACTGACACACTGCAGATGAGGATGGTTTAGGGATCGTCTTTGACAGAGACCAACAAAATGAACAGGGACCAAAGAAATCAGTGTTGGGCAGTTGACCTGAGATGAACTCCATCCAGTGAAATACAGAAGACCACTGAGATGTGGCCAGGTGGTCTCTCAGGTTGATGAAGGGCAGTCTGCCCCCCAAATGTGACTGTGGCCATGCTGCTAGCCCTTATGGAGCTTGCTCACTGCTGGGGACCCGACTGTGGGGAGCTCTGGGGGCTCTCCATGGGAGCCGAGCTGGAGGAAGGCAGCTGCAGACACCCTGTGCATGCCCATGTTGATATGTTGGGAGCAGGCTGAGACAAGCCAGCTAATTCCCAAACTGTCTTACTGACTAGATCTAGCTCATCAGGCACCTAATATTGTGCATTTTTCAGCACTTGTCTCGATTTATCCATCTCCCTTTCCCTGAGGTGCCTCATTAAGAGTCTGATAAATGCGACTACAGGGTCCTCCTGAGAGTGCCAGGCCCCGCTGGCCCCCCACGCTGCTGGCCCTGGGCATGAGGGGCTGTCCTGTCCCTGTTCCCACTCCTCACCCCAATGTATCTTGCCCTGCTCGGGGCAGGTTTGCTGAGAGCCGATCTGGCAGCTGGGCACATGGCTGTCTGCCTCATTTACATGCACAATTACCGCAGTTTGGGGCACTTTCCCTGCTGGCAAACTGTCTGCTGTGATAATCTCCATCTACTCCATGGCCTTCTCCAGCTTTTGCTGCCACCTGTGATCCTCACTGCCCAGAGACAGGCGAGAACAGCCTCGTGGGTCTCCTCTGGTGGGGCTGACCCAGAAGAGGGCATGAGGGCATCCTCAAGTCTCTTCCAGTTTAACACAAGTGACTCAAGCAGTGGAGTTTCAACCACTTCCCAAGGAAGTGAATCCCAAGCGTTAACAAATTTCCCAGCCAGCAAGTTCATCTAGGCCCTTTGTGTATGTTTCTCTTGTAATGGTACACCTAGATCAGACCTTTCTCCTGCTGCTATCACCAAGAGACTGGAGGTGTTTCCCCATGACTAAGTCATGGTGCAGCCAAGGACTTTTTTATAAAGAGGCATTGCCCTGATCCCACCATCCCCACATCCCTCGCCTGCTACTCCTTATCCTCAGACCTGCTCCACACCTGGTGATGTGCCCAGAGCCTCTCTGAAGTGGGACAAGGACACATGCAGGACAATGGTGGTGCATGAGCTGATCCAGAGTAGCTTCTGAACACGGCCCAGTCCAGCCAGGGACAGGTAAAGAACGCCAGGTCACACACACAAATACAATGTCCCCAAACACTGCTGAGGGTGTTTGTAGGCTGTGCACTGCAGTTTGCTCGGCCAAAGCATAACCCTGTTGACTTCAGGGAGCCTTGAGGGGAGCTACTCTTGCCTGCCCCACCAAGTTCACAGAGCCCAAAGAGCCTTCTGCCAGTGTTCTACTCAATCCCACTGGGCACTGCTGATGCAAGGGCCCTGCTGGGCAAAGCCCTGGCACAAAGTGGTGGTGGGAAGTTTGACATCTCCCCATGGCCAGCACAGCTCTTCTCTCCCACCCCTGGCAAACAACCTCCAGCATGCTAGATAGCTTTTTATAGATACAGGCTATTCCTCGATAGAGGCAAAAAGCCAAGTGCATGTAAGTGATATTATAAATCACCTCTCGCTGATGATCACTTGAGTTCTGCTCAGACTCCTGCTCGCTCTCATCTCTTGGCTGGAAATGGTTCAAACCCTCTTTATCTTAATGAGGGATGAAATCCCACAAAAACGGCTGTGTGCCACCCAGTCTCACTGCAGCGACACCAGGCAGGATCCCAAGAAACAGCCCTGCTGCCTGACAAACAAGCGGCAGGATCGCGGGAGCGTTCACCTGTCAGAGTCATCCCAAAGTTGCAGCAGGACTGAGCCAGAGGTCCCTGCACTGGAGCTGCTGCTGTGCAATCTGCATGGAAACTGGTGCATCTCTAGCAGGTGGAAGCACTGGTGCTGATGGAATAAATGTTCTCAATGTGGGTAGATGCACCAGTGGTAAAAACAGACCTTACACTGTGGCATCCTCTTCTTCATCATACCCCGATGAAATTGGGAAACAGGTGAATTCAAGCTAACAGGCTCTGCAGCCTCATGCAGGTGCAGCGGAGAACTCCATCCCTGGCTGTCAACAAGCCCCTCAAGGCATCCATCCCCACCAGGGCACCTTTGGCAGGGGAAGCAGCAACAGAAGTGGAGATGCCTGCAGGAAACAATTCCCCTGCCACAGAACCTCAGTGTTGGAGAGATGAAGGAGAAGTAGCGGCGATACATGAAGAATGTAACTCATCAAACTACAACTCAAAGAGGCAGAAACAGCCTCCCATCACAGCCCAGGGCTTTTTCCTCCTGAGTTACACAAGCAAAGGCAAGAAAAGAGGAATGAGGACCAGTCCAAGACTCAGCTGAGTTGCTTCAGATTTATCTTTTCTCAGGGCACCATTGTTAAAATCTCAAACCCACTATGCATTAAGCAATTCCGATCTGGATTTCATTTCCCAATCTCAGCTATTTCCCAAAAAGGAGATCAGAATCACATCTCAGAAAACCAGGATGGGGACAGAGGTCTGGGAAGCAATCTCTGCTCTGGGAGGGAGCAGCAATGCTCAGGAGCATGTTAGCCTGGGCTTTGGGTAGCACACTGCCTGGCCCAGCAAGGCAGGAACCACCTCCCTGTCCATATGGAGTTGCCATCCCTTTCCCAACTCACCTTCAGAAACTTGTACAGCAGAAACGTGAACCAATTTGTCAGCATCTTCTCTGCCACTGACTCCGTTCTGTAGGGAAGGTAGAGAGCAAAGCCATCAGCAGAGAATATTAAAGGTCTCTGATCTTACCCGTTGCCACCTCACCCTTAGACGGTGACTAAACTATTTTTGGCTTTAAAAGGCTTCATCTGGAAAGGCAGGAGGCTCAAAGCCAGGGGCACAAGCGGACAGCACAAGGTCTAGTGGAAAGCCTGCCCATCAGCAGACCCGCAGGAAAGAAAAACAAATTGGTTTCCAGCATATTCGAGTCAAGCTCAACCTCGTCCCACCAGAGTCTCACCCAGGGGATGAGCAGCTTTCTGCTTCTCCCTGGTACCTTCTACTTCAATGAACTTTGTTTCTTCTATGATGTCCCATTGGAACCAGGCAGCTCCCTCCACAGGAGGACTGTATGAGGCACCCAAGACAGGTACAATGTCCCCAAACCTACCTCAAGCTCCCCAGTTAAAGTACAACCTGAAGGAAGAGCTGAGGCTGCAAGGCAAAGACAGATCTAGCTGGAAGACCCTTTCCCCACCTGGGAGCTTCTGGTCCTGCAGTGCATTCCGTGCTGCCATTGCCCTGATGCAGGCCACCGCTACTGGTGGCATGGGACTTCCCTGCAAACCCTGAAGCAGCCCTTGATCCCTAAAGCCTCAAAGCCCAGGGCCCATAGTAGAGCAAGAGGACACCAAGCACCACCAGTCCACTGGTACATGGTCTTGGTTAAAGCCACGACCAGATTTAGGTCTGCAAACTTTGACCCAAATATGGTTTTGACCAAACTTATCCCAACTACTAATTCATCTGAAAACAAGGGGATTAAAGGAGGAGGGAGTAAGAGCAGTGGTTGGAAGCTTAACCTGTTTTCCACATGCTTTTGGAACACAGACACTGTGCCAGGCTTGGAATTTAACCCTTCCATGCCTGCATGGTGGAAGTTTAGGGTTTCTGTGTGTCTCCTCGGAGTGGGGCGGTGATGTAGGAGTTTGCAAGTATACAATGCTGCACCCACTTGCACCAAAAGGAATTTTAAAATGGAGCCATGCCTCTCAGCTTTTGGATACGCAGCTGAAGGAAGCAGCCAAAGTCACCTTGAGAAAACCTATACACTGCCCCTAGTTTCCTAAAGCAGAGTTCAAACCCAGATGCCATTGTGCTCCAAAGCAGCATAGCAGAGAAGGTCCAGGGGTGCTGCCTGTGTCTGCTGGGGACCATGCACAAGAGGGAGAGCAGGATCCCTCAGGATGTGTGTGAAACGTGGTGGGTCCAAATAGAATGAGGGAACCTCAGGGTGCTGGTACTGCAGCCAGGATGTGCCACACCAGCAGAGGGAGGGACATGGAGGTGTGGAGGGAGCTGAGGGTGACGCCAGACCCTGTTGAACCGAGCAGCCCAAAAGGTGCAGCTTAATATGCCTGTCTATGCTCCACACCTTCCCTCTCTGCCATAAGATTAAAACTCCTCTTAACATGTCTATTATTTTTAACATGGCTTTCACTCCTTCTGAAGTAAAAATGCCAGCCGGTCCCTCGACCCTCTCCAGTTAGCCTTCTTCAGCTTATCCACCCATTAATTATCAGATCAGCCACTCGCAAATGCAGACAGTCCTGAAAGCACAGGCAATACTAATAACCTCAGGGATGTGGCAGGGATTCCTCTTGCACCACGGAAACAAATACAAATGGCTCACTCAAGAAACAAAATCCAGAAGGAACCAAAATGTTGGAGCCATCAGAAGGAGTCCCACTGCCCAATTCCACGCACTGCCCAACGGCAATACCATGCCATGCCAGGCAGATGGGCCAGGAGCAGTTCCCAAAGACCAGATGGCTGGGGCAGGAAATCCACTTTCCCAGAGTTTATTCAAGCTGACTCAGTGTCATTTGGTCTCTTCCAAGGTTTTCTCTTGTGCTAATGGGGCTTAGCCCCTTTTGCCCTCCTCGGAATAGGACAGCCCTCCTTAAACCATTTGAGGACAGCATCACCTGAGCCTTCACGGAAGGGAAGGCTTCGTGCCCCCACCAGGAAAGAATAATCTACCATAGGGAACAAAACGGGAGAAGGAAGGGGACATGGAGAGAAAGCCAGGGGAGGAGTGGACTGCAGCTATACAGCAGACATCCTCCCTGGCCCTAGAAAGGACCTGACAAGCCCATAACACTTATCTGAAGTGCCACCACTCAGGCTCTGGCAGATGTTTGTCTTTATCCATGATAGAGCCAGATGCCACAGCAATGGGGGGATTATCCAACAACCAAATAAATAAATAACAGCTCTCCCCAGTTAGATCAATGCTAATCCAGTTGCCCTGGGTGGTAAGCACACTCTCACACCCTACAGCAGGGCTAATCAAACAGATAGAGAAGCGCAGCCCTCGGCCCCACTCATGGCTTCAAGAACAGTATCTCTTTGTTAAATATCACTCAGGGAGACGGAAGCAAGGTGCTGGCCAGGGGACCTTATCCCTGTCCTAACTGCAATGGCTCTCAAGCACTGTGGCTGAGGACTGACAGTCTATGGACAGGCTGGGCTGTGCCCCTGTGCCACTGCCACAGCTCAGCCACTGCTGCTGCCGGCCTCCTCTTGATGTCTTTTATTTATATTTTATTGATTTACTTCAGGAGCTGGAAATGCATTCTAAATATTTCAGTGAAACCTGGTGTTATGGAGGGACGATCAGAAGGGAAGAGCCTAAGAATGCAGTCAGGGGAGAGGGATGGTGAATGGCAGTTGGCACCTCCAAGATCCATGCCACTCCTGGACAGCCACGGGTCTTCTCTGCACGAGACAGAGCCTCTCCGACACTCTGCTAATGAGATGCTTTGAGACATTAAGGGCACCCTTGTAACGTGAGAAATGAAGCAGAGAGAGTCAGAAAGCAATGTGCCTAATGACACGGGCAACACAGCTGTAACTGGGACCAGCTCACATCTGGGTCTTCTCCAGGTGTTTCCCCAGGGCCACCCACACAAAACCTGGCAGGCTTTGTCCAGTCTGGCCATGTCATGAACAGCAGTTGATGTTTGAAAGATGCTCTGGGTTTCTTGAGCCTTTCTGGTGACATACCAGCCCTGTGCCTCTCAGGCATCCTGCATCTCTGCCAAAGGCTGGTGGCATCAGGCTGCTGGAGGTGGAAGTGGGGAGGCACCACATGGCATGAAAAGGGAGAAGATGGCACGGAGGGCCTCGAGCTGAACCAGTGGAGCTTATTAATAGTTTTTGTTCAGGACTTGGTGTATCTTTCAATATTCATCAGCCCATGATTTAGGAGAGCTCAGAGCTATCATTAAATATTGATGGGGCAGGCAGACTCACGGCAGGGCTTGGCAGGCTGCCTCCTGCTTGCACTTCCCCCAGCCCCAGTGAGACTCCCAGCTTGCAGAGATCTGAGTGACTTTCCCAGGAAAACCCCCATGTGCCTGGCAAGGCAGGTAAGCCCTGAGGAGACAGCAGGGAAAGGAGGACTCCTGCCTGCTGCCAGCCCATGGAGCCACCCACGCACGTGGCTACCAGGCAAGGCAAACACTGCCCCACATGCCAAGAGATGTGGGGGACCACCTGGTCACCTTCCCTTCTCCAGGTGACCTACAGCAACACACCAGAGTGCCTGAACAGCAGCACGTGTCCTCCCTGCAGCAGCCTGCACATCTGGCGAGCACCGTGTTCTCTTCTTCCCAGGCAACATGAGCCCACAGAGACCAAACCGGAGTGAGAACATCCCACGGGTGCCTCCTGAGTTGGCTGGGGCCAGATGGTCTCACATCCCTCTCATACATGCACACAGACAAACAAGGAAAATGCTTGACCACAGACTCAGTGCTCCCACGGCCACAGCCAACACCAAAGCCATCTCTGGTGGCATCCCCAAAGGACATCAGCTCATGTCACTGCGCTCAGAAGTGCTGGGCACTGTCCCACAGCTCCAGCCTCTCAGGGGGACACTCACCTCCGCAAGAGCAGCTTGGGGTGGTTCTTGCTCTCCAAGTTCTTCTCAATCAGGTCGGAGAGGAGCTGTTTCAGCACCCCCGTGGCGTACTCCATCTCGCCCTGCAGCGCTGTCATGATGAGCGAGGCCACGTTGCCGCGGTCCCGCATGGAGAAGCTCCGCTGAGCCTCCAGAGTGCGGATGAAGGTCAGCAAGAAGTGCTTCTTGTTGAGGAGCTGACCAAAGAGGGTCAAGGACTTCTCCACATTGGCCTGGACCTGCAAGGATAGAGCAAAGCTGAGAGACAGGCATGATGGGGAGGCTGACAAGAAGGTGGCTAGACTGAACTACACCCTGAATTCACCCTCAATCCCACAAGAGGAAATGATGAAAAAGGGTCAAAAAGCAGCTGGACTTGGTCTCTCCCTACTATCAAGTTTCCTTTTTGGTGATCAGTCTCAGTTCCCCCAGAAGTGTCATCTAGTTTGTAAAATCCCAGCATCAGGTTAACACAGTCTCAGGGCATCCATGTACATGGATGTCTGTATAGACACACCCTCCCGTACAAAGATTCTCTCCCATTTGTGTGCAGACACAAACACACTTCCCCCCCATAAACAAACACTCCTCTCCCAAGCACACACACAAATTATAATTTTCAATTTCAGTCAACAAGCAGCTCAATTCCCACCCAAATCGCTGCAACATGCACTTTGGGTATTACACAGAAAGCAAATAAAGCCACAACCCTGAGCTCCACCAGCAGCAAACCCGCCTGGTTTGGGGGGGATGGATTTCAGAGAGGGAAATAATAGCAGAAATCTGGCTCTGTCCCACTCCAGACACACCCTGAAACA
This sequence comes from Mystacornis crossleyi, assembly GCA_013400655.1. Lineage (NCBI taxonomy): Eukaryota > Metazoa > Chordata > Aves > Passeriformes > Timaliidae > Mystacornis > Mystacornis crossleyi. The sequence continues at coordinate 10,663 of VYZQ01044737.1, forward strand.
CTCCCTTTACTCATGAGACATTTGAAGGTGCATTTCTGGCCATACTTGGCCATGTAGGACCCAGCAGGGATTGGGCTGGGACGCTTTCACACCTGCATTGCCATCAGCAGCCCAGCTCTGGCCAGCCCTGACCACATTCGTTACCAGAAATGAATGTTTTTACAATACTCTGTTTTCCCATTAGACAAGATAGTTTCCTCTGAGTAAAAGCCTTCCTGTGGTAAAACATCCATTTTTCTTTAATTCCCCCCCTTGTCTTCCTGATTGGGAGAATGAGCATAAAATTTCGCTTCATGTCGGTATTTGAAGACAAAACAACACTTTTCATTTCAAAACATCAACTCAAAATGAAGAACAGATTTGACACATCAAATCATTTCACTTCAATCAAAACTTTGGATTCGTGCTCTTCAGTTCAGTGAAATTCCTCGCAGTTGTAACTTCCCTCTCCAAAATACTTTTTCCTGCTGGACAAAAACCCTGTTTCCCATGAAGTCCTTGTCAACTCTAAGCCCCCATGTTCAACTTGCTGATCACTAGCAGAAATAAATAAATGAACAATACCGAATTAAATATTTAATCAGGCTTAAATTCTCACAAAGCAACCAGCCTCCCCCTAAACCCTGCAGAGGAAGGGAGCTGGTACCGGTGCTCACTGTGGATTAGCGTGTGCGTGAGCAAGCGCCGCTTCCTTCCGTCACTTGCAATAGCTAATGTTACACTCTGAGTAAAGAGACAAATAAAAGCAAACCTGATTAAATTAGATGAAGCTTACAAAACTGTAGTTGCTTTATTTAATCTCTTTTGGGTTTTTTTTTTCCCCCTTCACAAATTTAACTCCTTGCTTCCCAGGCCAGGCTGAGCTGGTGTGCTCTCTCAAGCAGGATGTTTTGAGTTAGGAGCTGGAAGTGGACAAAGTCCACCCAGCCTGCCACAGCAAATGCAAAATTCCTCCTCTGATACCCTTTTTCATACCCTTTCCACTTTTCCTCTTTGGGGAAGATCTTCAGGAGCAAGAGCAGAGGTAAGAGGAGAGCCAGGCATCCGCACAGACACCAAGAGCTGTGCCCCAGGGAGACCGACACGCCTGCTTTGGCTCTGAGCATCCGGAAACCTGAGCTGCAAGGGGAAATCCATGGAAACAGGGTCCCCACCACCCTCCAGAGCTGGGATCAGGGACTGGGGAAACAGAGCAGGCAGAAGGCCAGGGCCCACGCTGTAGCCATGCTGGTGTACAACACCAGCACGTGCACTTGCAGTTGGTAAGAGCTTGTTGTGCTGTAATTAGTGACCGTGCATCTTGCACCAGGGCCAATTACTTCTCCTAAATACATTGTGAAGCCCACGTCGACATTAATTATTGTGCTGGGTCAGCAGTGAGGGGAAGCGAAGGTCACCCCCCTCCTTCCTCTAATCAAGAGTGGCCTCAGCAGCCCAGCACACAAGAAGCAATTGCTGTGCAACTGCATGCACTAAATTATACAGAGGTGGCGGGGCCGGGAGAGGAGAAGGAGCTGGTTTGGGGAGCAGAGGAAGGATGCTGAGGAGGGGTTCTGCATGGGGAAATGGAGCCAAGCAAGCAGGCGATGTCAGACAACCCTGCTAAAAACGAGCAACCGGTCAGGCATCAAACAAACCCAATTGAATAAAGCAAGTGTTGTAGAAAATGACAGCAGCAATGATATTAATATAAATATTGATATTAATGTCAGAGAGCGCAGTAACCATTTGGCAGCCGGTCCACATCCGCGCCGGCTGCCACGTGGAGAGATGCACCACACTGGGCCAGCATCCAACCAAAGCATCTCTCCAGCCCCAGGGCACAGGGACCCGTGCAGGGGACTGTGCAGGGGCACATCCCCAATGTGGAATGCTAGAGACAGACAGACAGACCCACACCTCCATCTCCTTCAGCACAGGGTGGTCTTCTATCCCCGGGAAGAGAACCCGCATGGCGTAGGTGCGGTAATCCAGAAAGGGGATGCCAGCCCCATCCAGGTCATTGGTCAGCTCGTTGATGTCTGTCTGCAGCTCAGCAAAGGCTGGGGTGGGAAAAGCAAAATTAAACAACACATCCTGGAGTCTCAGCACACAGCATTGGCACTCAGCCCCTCACCACACCCCCAGCACCCCACGGGTGGACCCCCCCAAGGTGTGAATATTCTCAGCATTCCTCGCCCTGGCAGGCTGTGATTGCTGTCCCCATCTCACAGATGGAGAAGTTGAGCTGTAGAGTGTGGGGATGACATTCTCAGAATAAATCAAGTGGCAGATTTGGGAACAGAACTGCCAGGTCCCAGGGGGCTCAAATCCCCCCTTGCCCAGCACTTGCAGACTCCCAGGGATGCTGGGGGAAGGGGGGAACAGCAAAGCTTGAACAAAAACAGAGCTTCTTGGGGAAAATGTTATCCTAAACCACAAGATTGTCCTCATTTCTTTTTGACCTAAATACTACTTGAGAGACAAGCTTGAACACACCCACCCCAGAACCTCCCGATCCCAGCAGAGGCAGCTGTGACTCCAGGGGGAACGTGATCCAGTGGGTCCTGAACCTTTAATTGCACCTACAGGGAAAAGCGGATGGGAGAAGAGTCCTGGAGATGCACCAGGGAAGGGGGTTGGGGTGGGGGTAGAAAACCCTCAGAAAAATCAAATTAACAGCACTTTAAAGGGAGCTGAAAGCCAGGCAGAGGACTGCGGGCTCGTCAGCCTGATGAGAAAAAACAAACCGTCAGCTTGAAAGGCGTGCTATCTTATCTGTAACTAGCGGGACTAGAAAAGAGAAAAGGCAGGGAAGAGATTGTGCCTTTTAATTAAAAGCAGATCCTTTTATCTGCCAGCTGCGGAAGACAGGACACCATCCCCTCCACCAGCTCCCTCCCCTCTCCCTGTCACCAGTGCCATCCGCAGGCATGTGGAGGGATGGGGACTTGGGGGAGCAAAGGGTTTGTCTTTCTGTCCCCTTTTTATTATCTTGTTTTCGGTGCCTGCTTCATTCGCAGCGTCCAGGCTGGCTGTGGCTGTGGCTAGCAGGGTCGGGGCCTCTGGAGCCAGCTCAGGGGGATAATGGGCAATTAGGTTTTATCAGCAGTATCATACAAGGAATTCTGTCCAGTTTCACAGCATCTGTCTGTCACATAATGAGAGATCCACTGCCCACTCACAGGAAGCCTTCGCTACCCTCCTTGCTCTGCTTTCTCCCTCTTGGAGAAATGGAGAACTTCTTAACTGGAAAAATCCCCAAATCCCACCTAAAATGAGTTCACTTTCACTGACAAAGCAGCTTTGCTTGTTTCCATTCCCTCCCTGAAAGGCAGTAGGGAAAGGGTAGGAGCACACTGAGCCTTGGAGCAGTAAGAAACCCCCCGAGACCCCCACGCTGATGACAAAGGGATCCCTCACCCTCTTTGCATTCCAGGGCCACCCGGGATTCCAGGTTGTCCATCTGCAGCTGGAGGCGTTTCAGGGTCCGGTCAGCATCCCGTGACTTGCGCTTGTAGGC
>VYZQ01044754.1:5639-18530 GCA_013400655.1 Mystacornis crossleyi
CCATTCCCTCTTGCAGAATAATTTAACATTTTATTACTTTCAGGGTCCTAGCCTACAGATTAAATCTTTTGGTGGCTCCATCCTGCAGATTAAATCTTCTTGTGACTCATCCTGTCACCTCTGGGGTTTGTCACTATTATCTTCGTCCAGATAAGAAAATCCAAGAATGTGGGGAATTATCATTCTCTGAGTTAACTTACATGAATAAAAGAAGCAGTCTACATATCACGCTATAGGAAACATATATCACACTACTATTTCTAAGTTTTGTTAATAAAAGAAACTATATTCATACAGTGAAGTTTTTAACATTACATAAATAGCATTCATTTTAATATTTGTGAAAAGCCAATAATATAATATGTATTTATAACAATAGAGAAAGACAAATGCCCTAAATATTAAGACAAAAATTAAATAACCTTAACTTGCCTTACCACAAATCATCCAAGACTTCTGCACATGCACATGGTGCACAAGCTCACTCGGTCACATGAAAAATGTCACCCAGTTAGCAAAAAGCCACCTTTCCTTCAGAAAAAGTGAGGAAAATGACCTCATATTATGAGAAAGTAATAAATAGGAATTTCCTAATAAATGCAGCACTTTTCTATTGTTAGATAATATGAGAATTTGGGGGTATTAGTAGATCTTACTGGCACATATCTAGAATATTGAAGGCTACACCCCCATTGGTTTAGTTGTTACTAAATGGTACTGGTCATCCTGTCAAGAAATAGTAAATTTATGCTTTTTGTGAACTCTAATCCCTGCAGTAGAAGAACTGCTAGGTTTTCTGCACTCAAAAGTGTAAGGTGTGCTCCACATCCCATGGAAGTCAGCTGAAATGGAGTTCTTTTTATGAAGCATTGTACTCCTGCTCTCCCTTGTTTATTATTTTCTGATACTCAGTAGAAAGATGCAGCCAGCCTGGAAACAGTCATTTGTTGCTTATCTGTAAAATGGTGCTATTGGATCCTTTATATTCTCCTCAATATGCAGATCAGTATTCAGATAATGCTGTCAGGTTTGGACTGTTTCTTAAAGCCAGCAGAAATAGCTCAAAACTTTGCTGCCAAGTGACTCATTGCTATACAGAAACAACATGCAGAAGCAAGAAGCCACATTGAGAGCTGGGTAGTTTGAGTAATAAGTGAACTGTATAAGAATACATCTCTTACAGCACTTGTTTCTTGCTAAGAAATCCAGTTCTTCTTTGCTTGAATTCTTTTCCTCATTGAATGATGTCTCAGGCCCAAATCTTTCTGCTACAGACAAACATCACTGCAGTCAGCAGAGCTGAGCCTGTCTCAAGTCTTTGGACTGATTAAATATTTGGTAACTTAAATTAATAATGAAAAACCTGTTCTGGATTAGAGTTTAGTATCAAACACATGGACATGGTCAGGTGGAAGTTTCTCCACAGGATGAAAGGAGAAGAAACACCTTTCTGTACTCGTGCCAGTTATAATCCTGATGTACATAAAAAAGCAATATAAGTAAATAAACTTTCAAAACTTGCAGAGATATACACAGAGAAATATCCACATGCAAGAAGCATTTTCTTTATAAGGCCCCGGAGACTTGCTTTTATGGGTAAGCATTCATTAAGGAAATTGCCAGCTTCTTCATCCAGGTGCACAGAGCAGCCACATAAAAGGAGGGAATTTGTTTATGGAAGCAAAACACAACTGCTGAAGCCATGCCAAACAAGGAAGGGGCAACTCCATCCAGCAGAGGAAGCAAGTGATGCCATGGATCCATAAACAAGTAACTAAGCCACCCACACACTGCAGAGTCTGCCAGGAAGACAGATGGTGCTACTTGTGAAATATCTTCAGATGTTCCTCAGAGTTTACAGCTTATATTTTATGGTGGAAATAAATGGGGGAAAAAAAAAAAAAAAAGTGGTCTTTTATTCCTTAGATTTTATTGGCTACGAATGTTATGTTATGTCCTTTTAAATCAGACTACAGAAAGATCTGCTCTTAATTAAACTCTTTCAAAAAATTGGTGTATTTTAACTTGCCTGTGGAGGTTTGAGCTCCATCCTCGTAATTCAATCTCAAAGGCTTAATCCCCATTTAGTTTAGTTAATCGTTTGTGTAGTCAAATGCCCAATTAGGAACTCTCCATACCTTTTGGGCCTGCTCAGGCTCAAAATATCTGTGCTAAATAAAAACACTTTTACAAAAACTGTGGAGTTTTAAACTGCCTTAATGGTGTTTGCCATCCTGTGGCTTTTAGATTTTAGATGTCACTGGAGCAGCTACCTGTGCTTGCCTTCACAGTTTGAGAATATGAGTAAATAGGGCAGTGGGGTCTGCAGATCACTTTGAACTTGGAACTTTGAGGATATTTTCTCAGCTGTAATGAACTGAGGGTCTTTCACTTGTTTATGCTGTACACTTCTCTTTAAAATAATTTAGTTTAATTTTCAGGTCACTGGCATTCACATGACTAAGTTTTATAAGCGCAAGAGAAAATAAGTGACCTTTTGATATGGTCTGGTTGGTTTGGGTTTTTTTGGTTTGTTTTTTGTTTGCTTGTTTTTTCAGAAAATGCAGTATTTAGCAAGTAGACAATTATCAAGAGTACAATTCAAAAGAGGATTTCACCCAGACAGGCTCTCAGCTTCAACAGAAATGCTCATTTTGCTTGTAAGACAATCAGTGGGAACTCAGAGGAATCCTCCAAAACAGCAAGTACCAAAAGGCAGGTGAAATAAACTTGTGTCCTGCCTCGAAGCAGGTCATGCCCATACTTCCGTCCATGGAGAGGCAGCCCCTGAGCTGGGCTCCAGGATGCAGTTCAGGAGCTGGTGCCAGTCCAAGCAGAAGTGCAGAGTAACCCACGGCTCAATGTCAGAGCTGCTGAGTCCCCTCTCTAAGCCCCGGGGACAGAGAAAGGGCTGTGCTGGAGCTCCCACAGCACTCACCAGCGTTTGTAGGTAATCTAAAGGACTGGTCAGAGCTGACAATAAACCGTTATGGATTCCAAACTGTTTTCCTTGTTTTCATTTACATTTTCTCACATCATAATCTCGCCCCATCTCACCTTTTCTCAGCACTGAATTCAAGCCATTAACAGCATTCAGCAGAGGGAAAAAGGGCACACGGCTCATCACTTAACTTCATCCTGGCATTATCATTCTGTACGAGTTACTTTGGTTTAGAAACCCGCACACATTCATCACAATCACACTCATTTTTCCACCAAAGATGAGGTCTACAGGTAGCTACTATTTTACAGCCTGTGTGCACTAAACCTGGGTCTACTCTGTGCTAAAATTATGGTTTTTAATCTCATAATCACTGATGAACAGTCTGCAAGCTTTAAGTCAGCAGACTTTGATAAAAAATGTGTATATAAAGATATTCCTATTTCGTGGCTTTTTGTTACTGTTCCTTTTTAAATCAGCTCATGATCTCTTAGATTCTCTCATACTGCACAGTTATATTTAAGAGCTTAAAACTGACATTTCAAAGTTCAGCTCAGTCAGCTTTTAAGCCATCCAAGGAACATCTTATTCTCTTATTCCCATTTTGGAGAGTCTGTTGGTTTTTTAAACAGCACCTTTTTTTTTTTTTTTTCCCCGACAGCATTGTAAATTGAAAACCAACAGTACCACGAACATTGTTTTTATTTTATGTTTATGGAAAGATTGACATGAGAGGAGCAATCTGCTTTTGTGTTTCCACCCACTGGAGTCTCCTCCCTGAGAGCCTCCTGTGACCAACTACCACTGTCCAGCGCAAGGATGTCCCAGCCTTCCTTCCCACACACTTTTCCTGAGCAATCAGTGTGCAAAATTAAGAATAAAACAAACAAATGAACAAAATAAAAATACAGTCATCCAGCAAGTATTTTTAAAGGACTAGTCCCAAGGCCCAATTCCCATTTTATGGTTATTTAGGCTATCTCCCCAGAGCTCAGCCATCTGACAGGAGGCTGGGGGAACCATCTAGCTGTTTCCAGACCCCAACTACCACGGGGATTTTTCCTTCGTCCTCCTTTTCACCAGGCATCTGAGCTAAACTCTCACCAGGCTTGACGCCTGTAGCAAGACAGAGTTAATTAGTCCTCCTCATTAACCTGTTCTGAGCCAATGCAGGATTGAGATGACCCCCACTCCATGGGCTTTTATCCAGCTGACCACCAAAACTCTGTGCAAGTTCCACCTTGACAAATCTCTTGGCAGTGCTTCCACCTCCCCTGCCATGCTCAGCCAGGTGTTGCTCAGAGGGTACAAACACAGCTCTGGAATATGGGGTGCTGGTTACACCTCCTTCAAAGGAGGGAGAATTGCTGGAGACTCAGGATCTATACCCAGTCCCTGCTTAATAATTTATCTTCATGAAAGACAGGCGTTAGGAGCACTTACTCTGCTAGGAGATAAATCTGCTGTCCTGAGCACTTGTGGGCATCCACGGTTCTATTTCACCTATGTCACCTATGTCTATCAGGGGAGAGAAAGTATTCAAACCACAAGGCAGATTTAGACACGTCAACTTTCACTCTCTCCCCTCCCACTGCAATTCAGTCAGCTCTGTCTTGTATATCCTTGTATATCTTCTTTTCTAAATAGCATCTGAAACTGTATCCACCAGCCTGTGCATGAGCCTACTTTGTTTGCCATGTGCTTTGATTTAAAGTAGCCTGGAATAATTCCTTACACTTTAGGTGCAATGATTAGGACTGTGTATGAGCCCTGACAAGAGAGTGCAACACAGAGTCTCTCTCCCTGTGCAAGGTCACATATGTACACACACAGCTTGCCTCTGTGAATTCTTCAATATGCTGACAAAGGAAAAAGTTCAGCTAATTACTTCAGACAGAATTGCTTGGAAAAATCAAATATTCCTTATTGCAGGAGAGTGAGTGGCTCTATGGAGGTCTAGATGTTGGCAAGCCAAAATAATGTTGTATCCTTAAATGGTACTGGAAAGGGCAAATTGACAGTCTGGAGATGTCACTTCATCTACAGAAAGAGATATGAAAGATTGCCCATGATCTGACTGGCACCAGAGCCAGGTTGAAAGGACGCTGAGTCATTCTTCAAGGCAGGAATAAATCAGCTGCATTCTCCTTACATGTATTACCTGCCTGCACATAGCCAAACCTTCCCAGAACTGGGCTTGGTTTTCCTCTCTCTTGCCATGGCCGTAAAATCACTTGTTCACTGATGAATCCCTTCACGTTTGAAGTCCTTTGTACCACTTCCTTATAAAAATTATTGGCTAATTACTGCCTAAATGGCTATATTGATTTCAGGAACTGTCTAAGCAAAAACCCAACAAGCAGCCTGAGGAACATGGAGTTTCCTCAATGCCCTGATTGTCCAGATAGTATTTCCTCAGCCTTTTTTCCGCTCACAGTCCTAATAAACACTGTTACCTCTGATTTAATTGGAGGTATGAGCAGTATCACCTGTTTTCAATGCAACTCCTAGAAGGCAAGATGCAGGAAGTTACTCCTGATACCAACCACACTGATGATGCATCCCTTTAACCAAAATCAAAGCAATACATTGATTAAAAGGCTATTTAATATAAACTCCGCCAAGGGCTGCATTTGTCTTCTGTGCCTTTGTTAGTCCATGGAAGTAACTGGCTTGAAGAACAGACAGTGAGACGTCTCCTAAAAGCAGTGAAAACCACACAAAAATCTTCAAAAGAAATTAAGTTTGTTAAAGCTTTAAAGAAGTAAAAAATATTCCATATATCCTAAAAGGCCAAATGCTGTTTCCATGAAGAATCTCAGTTAATTTTCACTAAAAGCAGCTCCAAATCCTTAAAAGTAGGGACAGAATATCTGTTTCAGCAGACACATACTTTCAGTAGATTACTTCTCTCTGTCTCAGAGATATAACTTTTATTTTGGCAACATCTTGTAATGCATGGTGATGAAAAATAATTTTACTTTTCAATTTTAGTCACAGAACATTATAACTGTGTCTTGAGATAACTTTAAAACATAATGTCTTTTTTTAGGCTTTCGGTAACACAAGTTGCAAAGATTCGGATTTGGAATTTATTTTATTATATTTTGTAATTATGCAAATGATGTGGCACATCAGCATTAATCATACTAGATGAAGCTATCTGTTTCAGTTTGAAATATTGAATAATTATTCATTAAGAATGATGGGCAAAGAAGCTTAAATCAAATAAACTTGCACTTTAGAGAAGCAGCTTGCAAAAATATTCTATGGGAGGGTTGATTTTATTTATTTTGGGGAAATGTGTAGGCAAAAATATTTAAAACCAGATATTATTGGTGAGAAATATTGTAAAAATGTCCTTCAAATCAATTAATATTTATAAATCCAGTACCTGGAGTTACAAAGAGGAAGCTAAATTGTAAATATCACTTTTTTTTTTTTTGCATTTAAAAAAAGCAGACGAATTGGCATTTGTCTCCTTTCCTAGCAAATAAGCTGTTTGTAATTAATTTGTGTTTGAAGGAAGTTCCTAAGCAGGCGCTCTGTGGAGCAGCATTGCGAAGCGGGGCTGTTTTCTGTGAGAGCAGCTCTCAGCGTGAGCAGGCTCAGAGCTGCGCTCTGCAGCTCTCAGCCCCTCAGGTCACCATGATCTGAGGTGCTTGCTGGGCCAGCTTTGGTTTGTGTGTCTCTCTCAAAATGAATTCTGGCTCTCAGTTCAAATGGTTCAGCAGCAAATTGATCTCGCCGAGTTCACACGAGCCCTAACTCCTGCAAGAATTCCTTCCTCTCCTTAGACCCTGTGCCTTCTTCATTAACTTTGATATAGGCTCCCTGCCTCACTTCTGCTGTTTCTTGTGCTTATCTTTTTACAGGGTAACCAGCAGCTTCACCCTTTCAGCAGCTTATCCAAGCTTACACTGTAAAGGCTGCTCTCATCCCCAGCTAGGAAGAATCTCTCTATATCAAAGGTAAGGCTCAATGCAGTCAACTTCCATGGGCCAGTCAAGCTCAGGGAGCTGGGAACTAGTGCTGCTGGTGGTGACAGGGACCTTGGATAGGCTGGAAATCTCTGCAAGCCACTTCCAGGCAACCTGTATTTTGTGTTGGCAAATAGAATGTTTTTTGGCTATAAGACTCCTAAGCGCTATCTTGCTACCTGAATTGGGAATATTTCCGTATCCCTATTCTCTGAATAGGGAAATTAAAGGCTAGAGACCAGGGAAAGGTTCTTCCCCAGAGGGTGCTGGGCACTGCCCAGGCTCCCCAGGGAATGGGCACGGCCCGGAGGCTGCCAGAACTCCAGGGGCGTTTTGACACCGCTCCCAGGGATGCACAGACTGGGGTTGTTGTCCCACCCTGTGCAGGGACAGGAGCTGGACTGGATGAGCCCTGTGGGTCCCTTCCAATGCAGGACATTCTCTGATTCTATGAAGAAAATAACCTGCATCAGCAATGGGGTGGGTTTTACCCTTTAGAGGTAATTAGTTTTAAGGAGGAATTCCCTGTTTTTCTAGGTGGTGGAAGAGTCACCTTGGCTGACACTTACAGGTCTAACAGAAGCAGTCTTGTGGTCACTAACCAAAGAGAAGACCCTTCAAAATCAGGTTCACCTCATTCAAACCCAGATAGCCAGCACTGAAGGGAGTGAATTCCTCCTTGGAATGCCACTCCCTTTCCCCAGGCCAAGGGGCACAGACATTTAACTTTGGTTAGATGTGTAAATTCAGCTCAGGCAATTTGTACCCAGTTATTCTGCTGGTGTTGTGAGGGGCACAGCCATGCTCAGACCCCTCTGAATGTGCCACCCTCTTGGAATAGACTTCAGCAACGCTGCTCCCCAGAGAACTCCAACATGAGCTGTGTTTCAGGCCAGATCAAAGGCCCTCTGCGGTCTAAGGTGGCTTCTGTGACTTTGCACTGAAAAGGAGCAGAGGAGCGGGGCTGTTATGGGGTGACTATATGCTGTTATATCCCCATCACCGGTCTATGCCCAGACCATGATTTCTGTGCCTTTAAACAGAGCCCAAAAGAGAAGAGAGGGAAAGAAACAGTTTGGTGCTTCAAGGACACAGAGATTAGGGGGAGTTTTTTTCTCAGCTCTGTTTCTTCGGAGAGAGAGAGACGGAAAGGGATTTTTCTCCTTTTTTCCCTGGGACTTTGGGTTTTTTTCTCCTTTTTCTTTTCTTCTGGACTTGTTCAGAACATCAGAACATCAGAACTCCACCAGAGGACTTTCCACCAGCTTCAGGGTGGGGATCCCCACCCGGCTCTTCTGAGAGGAGAGTGACCACACCCACGGAAGGACTTTAAAACCTTTCAGGTTTCTCTCCACAGCTCAAGTTAGCACTATTATCCTTTACCCATGTATTTGTTAAATAAATAGTTTTATCTCTTTCACTTTCCTTTACGGAAATAAGTTTATTTTTCCCAAACCTGGTGGGGGGAGGGGTGGTTTGTAACCTATCCTCTCTCCCGGAGGATATATTTCTAAATTTGGCTAAACCAGTACAGGGGCTTAACTGCTCCGAGCAGGGAAGCAGCAGGAGGCAGCACAGCCTTTGTGCAGCAGCTCTTTTCTGGGACATTGCTCCTCTGGCATTTTCCAGGCTGGGTTGGGGCAGCTGGAGTAAACTTCCATATCCCCTGGTTTCACACCTACATTACAAATTGTGGGCCAGAACCAAATCCTCCACAGGCGGTACAAACAGATACAAAACTGGCTGGACCTGGATGAGTCTGGAGACCCTGCAAGGGAAGGAAAGTGGGGGAGTTGTCACCATGGCTGAGAAACACAAGAGGGACGAAAGCTGGAGGCCAAAGAGAGAAACAGAGCTGAAAAATGATCAGAGGTACAAACACCCTGTGATCTCTGTGTTTCTCTTCTAATCATCGGCTTGTTTTTTTTCTCTTCTTCCTCTGTCCAGATTAACCTTTTCCTGTAGACAGGACTCTTTTGAGCTTATTTTTCTGGGGTTTTTTGGGTTTTGATTTTGTGTTTTTTTCTTGTTTGGATCCATGTTTTTGTTTGCCAACTTTGGAACCCCACCACATTTATCTGTGCTAAATGATTCAAGACCCTACAGGACACAGCTTCAGTTACTTGACTTCTGTTTTAATGATGGAAATAAATGTGATTAAATAATAAATTTGATTGTCTACTTAGGAGTGTTTGTCTCCTCAAGTCTAATGCTAATTTCTTGTTTTCTTAAATCTTTCTTGCTTTTAATATGACATGTGTCTTGGGAAATTGCTCACTAAACCAGAAGCAGATTTAATAAAAATCTTTCCACACACTCAACACAAACTGCTTTAAATCTATGCAAGCAAAAATTAAGAACTATCATTCAGACTTGTGTTTTCAAACACATGAGGCAATTTTCTTAGGAAAAATTTTAAACATTTTTTAACATGATTTTAAACATACACAGGCTGTAGTTCTCTGTTTCACTACCCAGGGTTCTGAAGGAATAGAATTTTGATACAGCTAAGTTAATGCAAGTAGTACAAAAACATTTTCAGTGGTAAGAGAAGGGGTTTACTTCTGCTATGTTGGAAAAAAATGGGATCAATGAAAGCCTTTACAATGCATGACTGTGAAGAAAAAAAAATTGTGTAGAAGTTACTGTGAGCTTTAGACTAATGGTCATAACCATAAATTATATTGAAAAACAGATAAAATTAAATAAAGACTTGCAAAGTATAAATTTGCCGTTGGCAATCTAAAAAGGATTTTCTTGGTACTTGCCCATGGGATTTGGGGTTCTATCAAGGAAACTTTCCTACTTGTCATACATCATTTCAAAGAGACATATATAGCCTGGAAACTGCTTTAAGGCAGCTGCAAGCAAGTGTCACTTTGAGTTAAATGCATTATTAAACTGTTGGGAAATTTCACATCATGGGTCATTTATCTATGCTAAATGGGTCAAAAGCCTCTACACATGCCTAGATAAATGAGAGAGAAGACCAAAATTCTCCCTTGGGAAGTAATACGTGTATAACCTCTTAGAGTTCATGTTGTTATTTTTAGTAGATAAGAGGAAAAACTACCTTTTAAGTACAGTAATTCATAAACCCAGGTGCCAAGCACCCACAAGAAAAGGTTACCAAACATTCCCATGTTTTGTCGATGCTTTGTGAAAGATATCAGCAAAATTAGGTGTAACATGCTTTGGGTCTCTGTCTTTAATGTCTGATTATATGGTCTCAAAGATGCCCACTGAATAAAGTGTATACAGAATCATGGAATCACAAGATGACTTGGGTTCGGAGGGACCGTAAAGATCACCCTGCCATGGGCAGGGACATCTTCCACTGTCCCAGGTTGCTCCAAATTCCACCCAGTCCCACCAGTTTAGATGTTTTGGGAAGCAGTAGAGGGTGTACTTTGTTCAAGGCTGCAGGGAACAAAAACAGACCCATGAAGAGTTTCTAAACTTTGATGTGCTGCTAATATGTGAGTTAATTTAGTCACAGAGAAGCCTTTGGTTTCATAAATCCTGCCCCTGGCATGTTGCTGGGTGTTCCCAGAGACCACAAGATACATCATCAAACAAACTGGAAGTCAACCTGGTAGCCAGTTTTAGGAAATTAGCAGCAGTGTAAATCCACACGAGAGGAGAAGTGAGCTAGAAACAGTTCTTCACAGTGCACTGGCATTCTTTCATGTTGAAAGATTATGTTTTCCATTTCCGTGCACATTTGCCTATCAAGCAGACCAGTCTGAAAAACACTTGAGCAAAGGAAGGGCCCATCCTTTTGATTAGAAGCAATTTTGTTTTCTCGATATCTGATAGAGGGGAAAAATGATTTGGTGTTGGTATCAGTTCATAGCTCTGAGCCAGCTGGATTCACACTGAGCTGTTCCTGGCTGAGAAGCACCTAAGGCTCAGCCCCCTCCTCTGCACAGAGGTGAGCAGAAAAGACTCCTTCTCAGCCAGTTATGGGATAATTTAGCAAATACTTTCTAGGTTTTGGGGAAGGATTCTTCACTTTAACACAAGAAGCTCATTTATGCCGATGTTAATGACTAAATATTTAGGTATCCAATACATGAGGTTTTTAAAAATATTTTTTAAAAAGATTTTTTCTTTTTCAGTCAAGAAAGGTTTTCTTATTTTGAAGTTTAGTTGACTTATGGGTGAAAAAATTAAAAGGCTGAAAAACATAAGGGACCTATGCGTAGTTAAAATCATTACTGCTTTTAGTTGGTGCAACATGTAAAAAGGGACCTTAGCCTCCCCAAAAGGCACTGAGCAATAAGTATTTACTAATCAATACTGACTCAGGACAAAGATGAACTATTTTATTGCACTACCCACCTAGAAAACCTTCAGCCCTTATTTAAAACTTATTTATTGTAAAGTTACAATAAATAGCATTTATTGTAACTGTAAAAATCTAATGCAATTAAAAGTTACATCAATGTATCCTTTAACTGTTTTTCAAAATTTATAGTTTTAAAAATTATTTTCATACAAGACAGACTTATTAAAACTTTAGCACATTAAAAATTGATGGATCAAAGAAAGCAAAGCATAGCAAGATATTTGGCTGATGAACCAAGCAAAGCACAGCTGATCTGCTAAAGCCAGCTGACACTGCTGGCATTATCCCAAAATGTACAAACATATAACCTGACCTATCAGTACATTTTATTAAGATGTCACTGAGAACAAAATTAAAACATCTAATTAAATTTTTTCTCAGACACAAAATTAATGTATATATCAAAGCCATGACATGGGTTCTCAATTAATTAATTAACCTACTTTCAAGTACAAAATCTCTGTGCTCAGGTGTTCTGCCTGCAGAAAGTTTCTGACCGGGTCTCCAGCTAGCCTGATAGGCTTTTAAGCTAAATTGTCTTAATATTGTAAGAATAACTTATATCACCAATAAGTTCTTACTTTACTCCTCTTTATAAATTTGCCACGATAAGATTAGAAACAGATATTATAAAGCAGCTCTGTAGATCAAAGAATATTCCTGATTGTGTTCATCATGCAATGTGAGTACGGGCTCAGTGTAGAGAATTGAGCTGGTTTTGTTTTCGTACTATGTTTGTTGTCATAACCTACATCAGGTCATTTACAGTATCAATGATGGCTTTAAATTAAATAAACCAGATTGACTTAATTTACTCCATAATAACAATATTACATTATTTTAGCCAAACGCTGATGTCAAACTGAACAGAAATAAGAAGAAAGCAGTAATTAGTCTAAGTTAAAATATATCCTCAAAGGATATTAAATATGCAAGAGCTCATCCATGAAAATTAGACTGCAAGAGGTTACACCATGTGTTGCCTTATTTTGTTACATATCAATTTATCTCTCATGAATAAATATATCTAATAATGTTTAAGTCTATAATTTAATAGTTCCCTGTTAAAAATACCTTCTAAATCAACTAGGCTGTGTATTTGATTTTCTATGATTATCGGATTTTAAGTACACAATAATTAAATGTGCAATTTATACTGACTTCTGCAAGTGCATTTAGAGAGATTATGCCCTTCTACTCCTCTTGTAGATAACTCTAATAAATATAAGTGCCAGGACCTAATACTTCAGTGGGATGATGTAAGTTAAAAACCACAAGATGTGAAGTTTCTTAATAGAAAAAAAAAAAAAAAAATTAGTTTAGAGCTTTTTGTGTATTTAAAGCAGAAGAAACAATCCCAGAGCTACAAAGGGTAAATTTTATGTGCTTTGCAACACAAGCACTGCTGTGTTCCCTTTTCCACAGATACCAGACCACAGATTCCTTAAAGGATTTGAAACACATCCCATCCAGTGTAAAATCTTCCCCTTGCCTGTCATTAGGCAGCCACACAATTTCCCTGTCAAACAGCTCTGAATGTGAGTGACCTCCAGATCCCCACAGTTCCCCTGCATGGCATTTGCTGCCCCAGAGCATGGAGGGATGTTGCAGTGGGGTGG